>VWYK01019675.1:46603-58242 GCA_013399775.1 Semnornis frantzii | reverse complement strand
TGCTGTCTGGGCTGCACTCACACTGCAGCCTCATGTTGTATTTTTAATATATACACACACAGAAAAAAATACTGAGATATGGCTATGTTTTCCATTTGAGGACCACAGCCTCACCAAAATTCTTTTCGGGGGATACCAAAAGTTGCATTTATTACATAAAATTATCAATCTTGTGCCTTTAACCTTCACTCCCAAAGCACTAATCTGATTCAGCTTTTTGTGCCTGCTGGTTTTTGTGTGAGTAAATCACAGAAGGCAGAAGTGCAAGTTTTGGAAGGATCTCAGGGTGAAAGCCTGCAGTTGTAGGTGTATCACCTTCTATCATGAGAAGCAGCGCTTTATGTTCATGAAGCTCATGGTGTAGTCCACAGTTTGGAATTTTGAGTGTTTGGGGTTTTTTTTTCCCAACTGGAAATCTTTCTGCAGAGATCATTGTAGACAGAAACAAGGGTATTCAGCGGCACTGCTTCTGCTGAAGTCAAGTGCGTTTTCATTTATCAGTTAACCAGTATGCAGCCTTAGGCCACTGATGGGTACTGTTGAAAACTCCTCCCCTGCATGTAATCCTGCTGCTGTAGTGCATTGTGCTGTACTTTGTTTCTGACTTGCCTTGCAGTTCTGCACTGTGGAAGGATTCATAACAGCTTTGGTGGATGAATTTCCCAAGTTACTGCGCAATCGAAGAGAACTCTTCATTGCTGTTGTATGCATTGTTTCCTATCTGATAGGGCTGTCCAATATTACTCAGGTATGCTCAGTACAAGTGTGTGACTTGATGTCTTGCAAACTGCATCTATTTTAATTCTCCAATCCCCTGCTCCAACCAGGAATCCCTGCAAACCATAAAAGTGGCAGCAATATGTCATCAAGGCAATCTAAAGCCTTTAGGCTTTAGATATTATCACAGTCACAAAATGGTTTGGGTTGGCAGGCACCTTTCAAGCTCATCTAGTCCAACCTCCCTGAAGGGACATCTGCAACTAGATCATTAACTTGCAATGTAAAGTGCCTGTAGTGTCCCACTTCATGGTTCAGGTGACCAAAAAAAAAATACCCATCTCTGCAGCCTATCTTCCAGTGCATGAAGGAGTAGCTAGGGAATGTATTTCATTGTTCCCTGTGATCTACTAGATTGAAAACTGTTTGAGGGAAGTGATTGAATCACTGAACAAAAAGGAGTGAAGTAAAATTAAACCAGTTAATTGAATGCTAGCAATAATCTCATTTTTGTCACCGTTGACCTCAAGTATTATAAGTCTTTAACCTCTGAACTTTAATTACTTCACTTTAATATGTCCCTAACCTATTTGCCACTTTTAGTTTGTAGCTTACATTTTAATCTGTCTTAACATTGGAGTCCTTTCTATTTGTTTTGATTCTTCTTTCTTGTGTATTTTAGGGTGGAATCTATGTGTTTAAGCTTTTTGACTACTACTCTGCCAGTGGAATGAGTCTCTTGTTCCTTGTATTCTTTGAGTGCATCTCAATATCCTGGTGCTATGGTAAACAATACCTTTTTTTCCATAAGTTTTGCACATCATAAAGATACTTCACTCACTGCTTTGTTCTTTTGGGTGTGCACATGCTGAAGGTGGAACTGAAACTGGCCTTATTTTACGTGCATAGACTCAAGGTTGACTTGTGGCAAGTATTTCTGACTCTCTAAAGTGCTCCCTGTATAAACCTGGAAGTCACTAGATGCTGAGTGTTTCAAGAGTGTTAAATAAGTTACTTTTCCCTGTTTTTCCCTTTCCCAATTCCTCAGAAAGTCTGGATCCTCACAGTTGCTGCTGCTCTATGGCTTACACCTTTTGGACTTTTGTAATGTTTGGTTTCACACTAGGATCTTGTAGTGAAAGGAAGGCTTCTGGGTCAGTTGTGTCTTGCATAACTGCCCTAAGCCGGCTGAAAGTCTGGACTGACAAGCTCTGGGTGTGAAAACTAATGACTGTGCATAGTGTTCTTGCCAGAGGATTTGTGTGTTTCACCTTAGTTCTGTGAGGGCTACTCCCAAGACCTACTCCTGTGATTACTGAGGCACTTCAGCTTATATTACTAGATTGATTCAGAGCTAGATAACAGGAGGCTTTTGCTGGATTTTCATGGGCTTGAGAAGGTGAAACAGCATTTTCTAAGGGAGAGATTCTGCATATGGATCCAGCAAAGTACAGTGGAAAACTACACCAGCTAAATAATGAAGAAATCAAAGTTATGCCTATCATGCTGTTTATACCTTTTAGCTGATGGAGTGCCAGTGGGTAACAACAGCAGCAGATGAGCTGCTCTTAGATTTCAAATGCACTTCTGCCTGTGTGTGGTGTGCATGCATCCACACAGAGTGGAACTGCTTAATCTGAGATGGGGTTGTGGGGGTTTGAATGTAATTTGTAAAATAGCATTTTAAAGCTCTCATTCCAAAACCACTTTGTGTTGAAATTAACCAAGGGCGTCTGACTTTTAGGTGCACAGATTTCCTCAGCCTTTGCCTGGGAATACTTTTGGTGGTCACTAACTAGCTAATTAGGATGTGGAAGAATGAGAACAAATAGCTCTTGATGCTTCTGCACTTGCACATTTCCTTCCCATTCTGATAGGTGAAAAGTTACATTGGGGTCCGTATAGAGCTTCCAACTATATCCCTTCTCATATGTACCTCCCAAATATACCTTACTGTGTATAACAGTGGCTCTCAAAACCACTGAGTTTGCAACTTTCTCAATTCTCTGATCTGTTTCTATGCTATTTCTTGTTTCTGTATTTAGGTGTTAATAGATTTTATGACAACATCCAAGAGATGGTGGGATACAGACCCTGCATCTGGTGGAAACTCTGCTGGTCATTTTTCACTCCTATCATTGTGGCAGTAAGGAACAAACTTTTATTTATATAATTCAAAGGATGCAAACGAGGTCACCTGTGTACCACATTTCCACCCCCACAGGTTCATATTACCTCAGATCTCACTCCTTTTTAAAGGATTTGAGCAATTCCATAGAAGGCAAAAAGCAGTGTGATTAGAGAAAGCCTGTGCCTGAGGAAAAGTAGCCTTGAGCAATTTCTAGATTTGTATTAGCCCTCTGGAAAAGATAAGCAGTCAAGATGGCAGGGATGGAAAAATGAAAGAAACCAGTTTGGGCCATTTCTTGTGTGCTCACGTGAGATTTAGCAACATCTCTAAAGTTTGAATTTCTCATCTAGACAAGAAAGCCCACGGTTTGTTAACCAAGTTCCTTCACAGACACTGTTCTGGTAACAGATGTGGATTACAATCTGATACTCTTTTCTCATGGGATCCTTAGCATCTACTACCCAGTTTATGCAACATTGTTACCACATCTTCTGGCAAACCTTGCAAGGATTTTGAGAGCAGGAAAGCACAGTGCACTCTTCCCGATTCTAAACTTTATCCAGCTTTCCATAAAGTATATTTTGAAATACTAAGCATAGACATGTAAATTTACTACACATAATGACATCAACTCAGATGCAACATAAAAACCTGTAATGAAGTAGAGACTCTTACACATGATGCTCACTTGCTGACATTTCTCTGATATTCCTGTGTAGGTAGCTGTGGAAAAGCAAAGAAAGATCACTAAAGAGGGTCACAGAAATGTGTTTGTGTTGAGGTTTCCTTGATTCATCTCTACCCAGACAAAAGCAGTTTTAAATTTCTGAGTGTTTTTTGACTGCATTAGGATAAGATCTGTTACCCAGGCAAATCTGTAGCTGGTACTGAATGGCAGGTTCCATTCTGACTGCTCTCATTTTCCACTACTACTTTGTTTGGAGGATCTGAACAATACCAAAGCCTCTGGTCCAGGTGTTCTTAGGTGGTGATATTGGAGAAGCCAGTGCACAGACAGATTTTAAAGAATATTTCTTATCAAGCTTCTCTACAGGTCTGTTGCTGACCAGTAGAGTACCGCTGTACTGATGCTATTATTGCAACAAGAACCTCGGTGGAAACAAACAGCTTCACCATTTCAGAATTAGAGTTTCATGACTTACACATCCCCATGCTAGAGGTTAGGGTAGCAAAGAATCAGGCAGTACAGTGGGCTGACAAGTGCCTGCTTTCTGCAAACTCCACCATCTACAAGCCAGTGCCCAGCAGCCCTCATCAGGAACCAACCCTTTTCTCCTTGCCCGGATGTGAAGGCAGGCTTGAGGCCCAAGACAACCTAGAAAAACTCTGAACACGGAACACTCTGGAAACCTCATCCAAATCTCTTTTCTGCTGTTTTGCAGGGAGTGTTTCTCTTCAGTGCTGTCCAAATGACCCCACTCACAATGGGCAGTTATGTTTTCCCAAAATGGGGCCAGGGGGTTGGCTGGTTCATGGCTTTGTCTTCTATGGTGCTGATACCAGGCTACATGGCATATATGTTTCTAACGCTGAAAGGCTCCTTAAAACAGGTAAGTCCTACCTACCTCTGCCTCTTTCTGCTGACTGACTGCACAGTTTTGTCCTGCAAGACCTGTACACACTGATAGAAGCTTGTTGGGCAGTTCCTGTCTACTGTATTTGCTGTAGCCTCACTTGTTCAGTCCAGTTGTTCTGCACCAAGATGAAAAACATTTAAAAACTCACCAGAGAGAAGACAGTGTCAGTGCCGCCTGTTGTAAAACACAATTCACTGCATTAAATGTGATCAGTTTCTCTGGGATTTGACAGGAGTCCCAGCTCCCAGTCCTGGTCCCAGCTAGGAACCAGTTCCTAGGTTCCCACACCTAGGAACAAAGAGGCTGCTTACAAAAGAGGTAAATGTATCCTAGTAACACAAGACAAGAGGTCGTCTTGTCAAGGCAGGTGATGCTCTAAGGAATTAGAATCAAACTTAGGACTAAACCCACATAACTCTTGGTTTCTGTGAGCCTGCCCACAGTGACCATGTGTTAAGCATCTTCCTGCAATATGATTGCAGATTTTTGAGAGGGGAATCTTCTCAATGCTCAGAAGAGCTAAAGGGTGAGGGGCAAGAGGATGGGGCCAGACTCTTCTCAGTGGTGCTCAGGACAAGGGTCAGTGGGTGAAAAATAGAACCCAGGAGGTTCCATCTGAACAGGAGGAAACAATTCTTTGTTGTGAGGGTGCTGGAGCCCTGGAGCAGACTACTCAAAGAGGTTGTGGATTCTGCTCTGAAGAGATTCCAAACCCACATGGACATTGTGATCCTGGGCAAGCTGCTGTGGGTGACCCTGCTTTAGCAGGGCAGTGGGACTGGATGATCCCCAGAGGTCCCTTCCAAACCCTGCCCTTTTGATTCTGTGATGTGAGCTCCTGCTGTCTGTTACACCTGGTAAAATGCCTGTTGCCTTCTGCCACAGCTGAGAGAAGGTAGCTGTAACATCTTGGGAGCATATCACATGATTATGCTGCCCTTCCCTTCTGTCTTTATGCAGGGGGCTTCTGTGAACAGCTACTTCATGAAGAAATTTAGAGGCCTTTTCCCACTGCTCTGTACTCTTAGCCTCTCTCTGATTCATTATTCATTTGTTAAAAAGGAGATGACACTTCCCATGTGACAGAGGCATCATATGTCTTAAATTCCTTTTTAGGTTCTCAGAGAACTGCTGCTAAGGGCATGTAAACTGTTGAGGAGGTTCTTGGCCAGTACAGTGTTTAGTAACCACATACAATTGCCATATTTAATAGTTTTTTTAAATCTTTTTTTTTAAATTTGGGTGTATCCTCCCTTTTCCCTCTCCAGCCAATAATCTCATTCTGTGCACAACAGACCCTTCTTCAGCACAAAGACTGAAACACGTTTCCCTGTCCTCTGTGATTGTGGGAACCAAAGGCTGTCAAAATGAATTTGTCAGAGCTTCTGGAATGTTCTAAAAGCAGCTGACAGAGCCATCTTTGCAAAGGGACAGATGATCTTAAGCAGAATTGACGAGTAATGCCTCATGAATTGCTCAGATCTTGATCCAAATATTTGTCTTCAGCAAATTTTAAGAAACTCAGTGATGCTTCAAAAGAGTCTGCCAAAAAAAAAAAATTAAAAAAAAATCTATTGTGTTCTTTGAGGGTTTTAAACCTCTGCTTCTCCTCAGCTCCTGCAGGTTGAATGTTTTTCTTTTGGTCTTGTGGAACCATTTACATGCAAATGGAGAATTGTTGCCCTAAAACAGAGCTGCTTCTTGTGTAGAGTTGTATAAAACCACAGCAAAAGGTCCTCATCTCAGTCTTGCTGTGGATTAAGGTCTCATTTTTGAAAGCATAGATAAATGATAATTAAATAATAGGAGGATCTGACACCACTTACAGGCTTAGACACTCAAAACTTCTCTCTCCTCAATATGAATATGAGCTGGACAGACAAGTATATGAAGAGGAAACACAAAAAAATACTAGGAAATACAGAGTAGGAATAAAATGATCTTGAATTCAAATCTGCTTTACTTGTTGGGCTCTTGGAGGTAGGAACTCCAGAAACTGCAGCCAATGATCTCTAGTCTCTTCTGCTCCCTGAGGAGGTCACCATCACATCTGAGATCCAGCTTTGAGTCTCTGTTGCCCACTACACAGCCTCTCCGGTGATTAGGGAACTAAAACGTCTGTCTTATGAAGAAAGGCTGAAAGACTTGGGGGCTTTTTAGCCTGAAGAAAAGAAGGCTGCATGGGATCTTATTGATGCTTATAAATACTTAAAGGGAGGGTGTCAGGAGAATGGGATCACTCTTTTTTTTCAGTGGAGCTGACTGACAGGACAAGAAGTCACTGACACAAACTGAAACACAGGAAGCTCCTTCTAAACTTTACTTTGAGGGTGCAGGAACTCTGAACGAGGCTGTCCAGAGAGGTTGGGGGGTCTGGAGTCATCCAGAACCCTCCTGGATGCTCTTCTGTGCAACCTGCCCTAGGTGAACCTGTTCTGGCAGAGGAGCCAAACTCCATCTCCAGAGGTCCTTCCCAACCCCTACCATTCTGTGAATTTGTGTGCTTCAGTGTGCTTAGCGTGCGGACTCATGGCAAAGTCTCTCCTCATTTCTTTTCCCTGGGCATGCTCAGTTGTTAATGCCTGGTGGCACATACCATTTTGCATGTGGTCTTTCAACTCCTGCTGTCCTGTTCAGGGCATAGCTAGAAAGGATTAGTGCCTTTTCAGTCTCTCGGGAGATAGACAGAGTTATTCATTTTAGCTCTAATGCCTAGACAGAAGCCTTTAGGATTGCCTTTGAAAAGAAAAAGGCAAATCAAGCTTAGAAACAGCTTTTTGACCCCGTCATGTTTATGGTTGTTCTTTAAACAGCGCATCCAAGTAATGATTCAGCCAAGTGAAGACATCACTCATCCTGAAAATGGGCCTGACCAGGCCCAGCAGAGCAACTCTGCAAACAAAGAAGCCTACATCTAAACTTCTGTCTTGTAAGTGTACCGATACTACTCCAGAAAAACAAAAAATATGGTTGAATATGACCACAAATTTATGTCTGAGAATATAATTACCTACCTCTAGTGGCAAACAAACAAACAAAAAAACCAACAATTAAAAAAAAAAAAAAAGAAAGAAAGGAAAAAAAAAACCCAGAGAAAGAAAATGGTCATCTCCACTCTAAGGGAATCGCCATGGGTACGACCCAACCGTTGCGTGAGCTCAGATGTTGGCAGTGATTTGTGTCCTCTGGCAACCCACAGACTGTTAATGTTTTTATCCTTTCACAACAATAGTTGCATATCTTGGAATTTGTAAATTGATGTGCCAAGACCTTTTTAATCTACCTTTTAGCACGACTATTTGAAGTTTTGTGCTGCTGATTTTTAGTAGTCGATCACTCTTTCTTACCGCTGAATCCCAAGACTGTTATTTCTGACTTTGCAGGAGTACAATTAAGTTTGGAATTGTTTTGTACTAAAAGAATGGAGTATTTTGTAACCAAGTCATTTCCAGTCAAAAAGTCTGCCCTTAAAATTTGCTCCAGTCGAGGCCGTTTGAGGGGGAAGAGACCCCCCTTCAAGTAACAGTAGGCCAAGGCTTCGTAAACATTCCTAGTTCAAATTAAGTGACGACTTAATGGCTGTTGGTGGCAATAAAGCATAGAGTAGCTGTAAACATGATCTGTACTTAGCCTTTTGGGATGACTTCCAAATAGGATCGTAAATTTCTCTACAAATCTATGTATTCTATCTGTTAGGAGAGAAGCGTGGCTTTGCAAATCGATCCGACACAGATTGCGGCTGTTAGGGGCAAAAATATGACTCCTGAAGTTTTTAGCAAGATGAGCAGTAACAGTTGAGAGCTTATAAAGATTCCCAGGAGCAAAGGAAAGACAAAGTATTTGCAATTCGAGCTCAGAGTACTTGAGCTTTTATTATGCTGTTGTTATTCTACTGTTACTGCATTGCCACTGAAATAGAAACCAAAACAATGGCTTAAAGATTGAAGCTTGTCCTTGTTCTTCGGTTTTAGGGTTTAATTCACAACTGTTCTTTTTAATCTCTTCAAGGACTTTTAACAGTTTCTAACAAGCAGACGACAAACTATGGATGCTTAGCACTTTGAAATGAGTTTTTCTTTTTATTTACACCTTGTTTGTGGTGATGAAGGCATGAGGGAAAGCTATTTCAGTAACAAAGGATCTCCAGCCTGGGCTCGGGCTGCATTTGCCACATAGCCAGGAAGCCAATTCAGCTGCTGGTGGTGTTCCCTGTGTGGGAAAGGCAGCGGTTAGCCCCGCTCGGCGTTTCTCGTTTGGCAGCTATACGACAGGCACAAAGGAGTATGGGAAAAAAAAAAAAATGCAGTAGTTGCTGTTTGATTGTAAATGACTGTGACAGAACTGTGCAATGAAACATGCTTTTCAGCAAATTTTTGTGCAACGTACAATGTTAGGTAGCACAATTTTCTGTAGAACTACTACGTGCAAAACAATGTTAACTGTGAATGTTGGGTTTTTCGTTGTTTTTTTGTCTGAAGGTGACAAACATATTCTTGCAATAAGGTATTATTCTCAGAATGTCAAGCACATCATTGTAGAAATAATATATATATATATAAAATACACATGTACTTGGAAATATATCATTAAAAAAAAAAATTATCCCAGTATGTTTGGTAGGTTCTAAACTGTTTCATACATAGATCAGCTGTAAAATATTCCGAGATCTACGCTACAATCCTAAACGGCTAGAGCTGAAATGCAAAAGTCCTTGCAAGTCTTTGGGATTTAGAGGAACCCCCATCCACCCTACACAGACATGACACATCATAATTGTGAATTTCATTAGACTAAGGATAAAAACTCCCAACTTTTCTCCTTCTTGTTTAATGTAACCCAGTCCCATGTTGTTCTAAGAGAAATGCAGTATTTAATGTTTGATTGTAAACAATTATGACAGATGTTTGACAGACCTGCTCTTTAGCAAGAGCTGTACAAACGTATCACATAGCACAAAATAGTGTTGTAGGACTACTGTGTGTAAAGTGTGAATAGCTGTATTTTTTTTTTTGTAGTACTTGCCCTTAAAAAAAAGAAAAAAGGAAAAAAATATTATTATTATTATTATTATTGTATGATCATATATGCTTTTTGCAATAAAGAAATATCTGAACACCAAGCAAATCTCTATATAAAAATATATATGTAATATATACATAATCAAAAAAAAATATATACAGAGCCTGTTTAAAAGAGTACAGTATTATTTAGTAAATTGCAACCTGTTCTATGGACCAAATGTAAAATATTTATAAATCAAGATGCATTTTAAATGTCTATAAATGGTGTCATAATTAAAGCACGATTGTTATGTAAGTTTCCAAGAGTTTAGAGGAAAAAGAATAAAGGTTATATTATACATTACATTCAGACTCCTGCAGCCTTTCCTTGCACCAAACCAGCCTGTGTTATTCTTTTTCTCTGTCTCATGTACACATATGTATACTACAGAATATAGTACTCAGCTCAGGTGAGACCACACCTTGAGTACTGTGTTCAGTTTGGGCACCTCCCTACAAGAGGCATGTGGAGGTGCTGGAGTGAGTGCAGGGGAGAGCAACAAAGCTGGGGAAGGGTCTGAATAACAAGTCTTATGAAGAGTGACTGAGGGAACTGGGAATGGTTAGTTTGAAGAAGAGGAGGCTGAAGTGAGACCTCATCGCTGTCTATAGCTGCCTGAAAGGATGTTGTGGAGAGGTTGCTGCTGGCTTCTCACAGGTAAATAGTGATAGAACAAGAGGGAATGGTCTCAAGCTATGACTGGATGGGTTAAGACTGGACATTAGGAAACATTTTTTTCCCAGCAAGAGTGGTCAGGTATTGGAATGGGCTGCTCAGGATGATGGTGGAGTCACCAACCCTGGATGTGTTCAAAAATCATTTGGATGTGATACTTGAGGATATGGTTTAAGGGTGAACTTTGTAGAGCAGGGATATCAGTTGGACTTGACAATCCTGAGGGGCTTTTCCAACCAGAATGATTCTGTGATTCTGAAATAGGGAATATAGAAAATGCATAATATTAGTATATAAAAATTGTATAAATGTACATACATATATTTTTTTAAATAAATATACGAATTTTTAATAGATAGGATATAAAATATAAGAGGATATATAAAATATAAGAGGACACATAAAATATTTTAAAATATAGCTTTTGTTGATATATATACATATACACATCCTTTGTAGCCTGCAGGAGAGCTGAAGAGGGACTTTTTACAAAGTTGTGGAGTGACAGGACAAGTGGTGATGGCTTCACCCTGGAAGAAGCTAGATTTAGATCAGACATTTGGAGGAAATTCTTCCCTGTGGGGGTGGTCAGGTGAAGTTGTGGAAGCTCCAAACATGGAAACCAGGTTGGATGGGGCCTTGAGCAAGCTGGTCTAGCAGGAGGTGTCACTACCCGTGGCAGGGGGGTTGGAACTGGGTGGTCTTTGAGATCCCTTCAAACTCAAACTGTTGTACAATTCTTTAAACACCAATGTGCTATTATCGTACTTGTGATGTGTGTAATTAATCCACACAGATTTTCTTGTAGCTGAGCGCATACATTACACAGAAAGCTTGAAAGGTGACAGTTAACAACCCTACCTTGTCTCCTGCTGCTTCATTGTTCCTGGGAGAAGATGGCAGGCCAAGACCTCTGTTCAACATCAGGAAAAAATCTTGGATCTTAACCTAAAAGTTGCTCAGGCACCTCGCCGCTGGTACTTTGGGAGAGCATCTGAAGTCACCTATTTCTCATCCACAGTGAAGCCAGTGGGCTGGTGAAGCGGTGGCCTTGTACCAATGGACAGATTTCTACCCAAAAAACCATCATTCTCTGTATCAGCTGCCATGAAAGTGAGAGAAGATGTCAAGGAAGTTGCCCAGCAGTCTGCCTTACATCTGCGCCTCTGCTGAGCTGAATGCTCCTGCGCACGGAATGTAATTATCTAACTATAAAACTGGAGCAGGACATCACGCTGGGAAAGAGTCTAAGCAATTCAGAGAGTGTGATTAGAATTGAAAATGCTCCTGCTAGAAGCGTCTAAAATCATAGACTTCAAGCTCAAAATGCTGACCTTAGGAAGGGGCACTCCAACGTGTCAGCACAAGGCGAGGACTGAGCAGCCTTCTGCTTTTAGAAGGGCTTCAGAACGGGGCTGGGGAGGAAGGGCAGGACGATCACAGATAGTTCTGGAAAA
>VWYK01019675.1:16035-32029 GCA_013399775.1 Semnornis frantzii | reverse complement strand
TTTTGCCTCCGCGGCCCGGTGTGTGGGGGGGGGGTGGGGGGGGGGGGGGGGATTGTTTGTTTGGTTTTGGTTGGTTTGTTTGCTTTGCAAAAGCCCTGGAATTACAGCAATGTAACTGTTTGCTTATGCTGGCATCTAGGGCAGCAAAAGCACACAGTGTTTCCGTTCAGTTTGCTGCTCTTGCCAGCTCTGCAAAATTCAGACACAAGAACTCTTTTCTCACTGATATTTGTGGTCTTGCTTATGAAGAGGCAACTCCACATGGTTCAGCACAAATTCACCTCTTCACAGTGTCAGAACTTGTCTGGGTGTTGCAAGGAAAGGAATTTGGTTATTTAGCAGAAGCTCAGCAAAACTGATTCCACGAAGTCAAGCATTAATAAGCACAACCTTCATCTAAACTACCATGAATTTCCCTGAAAATTCCTGGAAAGCTTAGGGAGCAGAAGGATACTGCCCATAGAACTGATCTGAGGACAGGTTGAGAGAGTTGGGGTTGTTCAGTTTGGAGGGAAGGTGGCCCCAAAGAGACCTTATTGTGGCCTTCCAATATCTAAAGAGGGCCTACAAGAAAGACGGTGAGAGACTTTTTAGGGCGTTGGGTAGCAATAGGCCTGGAGTGAATGGATCCAAGCTAGATTAGACATTAGGAAAAAGTTCTTCACCATGAGGATAGTGAGATACTGGAATAGACTGCCCAGGTGGAAGCCTCATCCCTGGAGGTTTTGAAGACCAGGCTTGATGTGGCTCTTGGCAACCTGACCTAGTGGAAGATGTCCTTGCCCATGGCAGGGAGGTTGGAACTGGATGATCATTGAGGTCCCTTCCAACCCTGACAATTCTCTGATTCTGTGACAAATTCCACCTTGATTGTAGACCTTTGTGTGGAATTTATAAAATCTGCTTATCTTCAAAGCCTTTGATTTTAAACTGAGTTGCTCTTTACTGACTACCCTTTTGTTTTAGGTAGGAAAGTTAATATAACAATGTGGTATGTGTTTTAGAAAATGACAGATTAAATTAATCCCAGATAGGTTTATGAACAGAGCAGATCACACTCTTGAGCTCTCATTATTTGATCAGTCAACTTAATCACAAATAATAACACTGCCAGCTTCTTACTGCTTCTCTTTTCATCTTTGTTTTATTTTTAATCACAGCTTTTTGTGTTCTATTCCCTTCTGAGCAAGTCATAAATACATTGAAGAGTCATTTTGAATCCTTCCTTACCAATCTTTTCTCTCTTTGTTCCCATTTTACCACTGATTTCCTCCTTCCTCTCTGAAAACCCTCATCAAAATCCAAAATGCAGCAACAGAAATGTGAAGATTTTTCAGCAAGTCTTTCAGAACAAGAGTAAAGTGTTCTTCACCTTAGGAGCCTTCTGGCATGGAGCTGACATTGTACATACATGGTGCTCTTCGCTGAGACTTAGCCTCCGAGCAATTCAACAGCAGTGGCAGCAAAGCTTAAGGACACACCAAGGTCAAAAGAAAGTAGTGAAAAACCCAATGAAATCATACCAGTGAGGTTTTTTCTCTCTCTGTATGTTAAGATTTAACTCTAGGCAAAGAATTCTAAAACCTGGACCAAAATAGAATATATCCGGATATTATCAGATGCAGGATGCCCTCTGAGAAAAATATTTGATGCTTAATTGTTTGCAATGAAAAAGGCAGTTTGGGTAAAGTAGAGAATGACATCACTCATCTAAATCTTTTAATCTTCAACTTAAAAAAAAAAAAATCTTTTTAAACGGAACCTACAGGACTCATCTTTTCAAACAGAACCTACTGGGGATTAAGCTGATATACTGAAATTATTGCTGAACACACACTGGTTAAACTTAAATCTGAATTGTTAGTATGTAAATCTAGAAAGAATAGCTTAACAACAAACATTTGTAACATTAAATGCTAATAAGATTTGATAGCCCGGAGCTAAAGGCCCTGCGCCCCTACGCATGTGCTGCTTTGTGATCTTACATTGAGGTAATAGGATTTTAAAGCAAAATCCCACTCATGACAAAGCAAAATATTCAGGTAGAGCTCTGGAAATGACAGGCAGAAGTGAAACTCCTTACAGCTTCCTAAAGCTCTGATACTGCCTCGGCTCAAGGCTCCCAGACAGACAGTGACTCAAATGGTGGCTAACCACATGTCCTTTACTGCTTCTTGCACCTCTGCTGTTCCTCATCACAGACAAACCCAGCAGCCTCCCTTTAAGTCCTTAGACGATGCCCAAATGCCAGTGAAGAATGAAATACCATTGGTTTCATGTTTTCCTTACAGTAATCTCCAAATCACAGAATCACACATTGGTGGGGGTTGGAAAAAGACCTCTGTAGATCATCTAGTCCAAGCCCTCTGCTAAAGCAGGGTCATCTAGGTCAGGGTGTGTGGGAAATGTGTCCAAGAGGGTTTTGAAAGCCTCTAGAGAAAGAGAGTTCATAACTTCTCTGGGCAGCCTGCTCCAGGGCTCCATCACCCTCAAAATAAAGAAGTTTTTCCTTAAGTGCAACTGAACCTCCTGTGCTCTAGTTTGTACCTGTTGCACCTTGTCCTATCACTAGGCACCACAGGAAACAGTCTGACCCCATCCTCGTGATCTCCACCCTTTAGATACTCAAATGAAGCCCGGCAGTGAGAATTTCCTGGTGCCAATGGGTTTCAAAAACCAGTCTGTAGGAAAAAAACTAAGAGAGGGAGGAGAAAATGGTTTGGTGTTGATGGCTGTCTGGCATGCTTTCTGGTACCAGAAAGGGAAGGCTGCAATGTTGAAGAGGTTTCTTTAATCCCACCGATTTCCAGCCCAGGCCCCCAGCACCAAAGCAGAGGTTGGGCTCCTCAGCACAATACCATCTTAATCTTCCCTGTAGTTGTTAGGCATTATTTGTAATGCTGGAATTCCACTCCCCTCACTTCTCAAAAAGTACAATGTGAGCAACTCCAGCTGCTGCCTTCTCAGAACATGGAGTCTCTTCTAAAAAATACTTTAGTGCAGATTTTTCCTGATTTTGGGGTGAGCCATCCATACATAGACATTAGCCTCTCTGTTTAGAAGCCATTCTAAGCTTCTCACAAAAGCTAGCACAGATGAAGATGACTTTAAAACACCATGCAGCCCATCTGCATAACTGCAGGACTGTTCCTTTAAAATAAAGAAATGGTCTTCAGCATTTCTGCTTAGCAAGGGGCACTGCTTCATTACACCTGGTATCAGACAACAGACAAACACTTCATACACACAGCTTGCCATCAATCTTCATTTGCTCATCTCCACTCAGCTGCTCCTGTGCTGCCACACCAGTGACTTAACACTTCTTGGGAGCAAAAGGAACTGGAAACTCACTGGCTTCTGCAGCTGCTCAGGATTCGGAGGTTCTTGCCATTTCCCTACGAGTCAGCAACCGAAGGTATCACTGGCACTATTTCACAAAACAGGGAAAAAGCTCTCCCCAGTTGGTAGTCTATTTAACCACAGCTGTTTTTTAGCCATGTAATACACTGAATATATGGTTTAGAAGAAGCTCTAAGAATAGCTACTGGGCATTTAAAATACCGAAAGTCACAAAAATTTTCCAGTAACCAATAACTGTGATGAGGTTTCCATGTGTCTTTTACAGAGCTGCCAGCAGAATATTCAGCACCAGAACTATGTAGATGCCCAGCCTCTTACTGAAGTCAGGGAGAATTATGAATCTACCTCTTTTTGTGGACCTAAACCTTAAGAATCCAGTGTGAGAAAAACTCATCTGGTTGCCTACTCAGCAGCATCCCTCTATGAAACACCTGTCATAAGCAAGTTACCATTTTGCTCTGTGCTTGATACAATGTTTTGGTGTCATTTCACTTCCAATTTGATTTTTTAAAAGCCACCACAAGAATCTACCTCAGGAACCATCCCCTTCCAGGTCTCACCTGAACAGTGGAGGAAGGACTTTAGGAAGCCAAGGCTGCAGTACCTCAGCTGAGGAGCATGCATCCCTGACATCTCCCGTTGCTCAGACTAGTTACAGTTTCCAGATTCACTAGAAAAAGACAAGTATTTATTCCAACATCTTCTAGCAGATGAGAAAGTAATGGGTCTAATGCCATGGGCTGGTTGAGTATTTTGATCTCGGCATTAGGTCATCTTGCTTTAATGTCCACTGTACACACAGCCAAAGCCAATTGTTAATCTGCTCAGCACTCTGACACAAGCTGTTTTGCATACAAATACTATTTGCAGAGTCCTCTTCCATATTCCATTTCTGCATATTGAGGTAGAGAACCTGTATTTCAGCATATGAATTTAAATTTGGACATGAATTTCAAAGACCACTGTACAGCCTGTGCCTCCTGGACTGCACTGCCCTCCGAGCCTCCTGGTAGGAATCCATTTTACAGCTATTTCTGCAGGTTTTCCTACAGTCAGTGGAATTCACTGAAATCAGAAGCCAGCTTTAATATTTTTGCTTGCACCTGTAGAAAATAGTTGTAAGTAGGTGAAATTTGTTGCTTCATGTCCAATTTAGATGGTCTCAGATGTGGCTCTACAGATAAAGCTACATGATGATAAAAAGCCTGGAACAGACATCTTCCCTGGCTCTTCTCCTAAAACTTGTAAGGGGAGAGCCAAATTGTTTTCTCTGCCAAGAGAATCTGGCAGAGTGACACACCATCCCTCCTCTGGGTTCTTAACGCAAACCAGAATAGTCTGATGAAGATCATTTCACAAAACCCAGATCCTGAGAGCAGACTCTCAATACAGGACTTTGTTAATAAGCTCTGTCTCCTCCAATATCCGTGACCATGCTCTGAAGTACCTCATGCCACTTTCTGATGGAGGATTCTCCTTCCTTCATTACCCCAATTCATTCCAGACTTTGTAAAGTTCAGCCCAAGCAACTTAAGCTCTTGTATTCCAGCAACTAGAATCCTCTACAGGGTGATTTTGTATTTTAAGCACCCCAGGGACCCCGGATTTTTAAGATTTCCAGATGGTCAAACTCCTTCACCACAACACATCAACCGAGTGCATCCTGCTCAGTGAGAAAGGCAGGGAAGGTCTGGGCAAAGAAATGAAGACAAAAACAACCTCAGCAGAAGATTTCCTGTCTCATTTCTAAAATGAGCAACTGCAATAACAGCCACATATATATAAAAATACATATATATATTCTTGCTCCCTCCTCTTCCCCTGCTCTTATTGCTCTGCATAGGTTGTTCACCTCTGGTTGCTAAGCAACATGCTTGTCTCTCACATTCTACATCCTGGTGCACAGGAAAAAATAGGGGGCGTGGGGGTGGGTGGGAAAGAAGCTCCTGCAGGGGCAAAAAATCATGCTGACAGGGAGGGAGTGTAAACTTTTCCCTCTCCTCCCTCCCTTTTCTCCCCTGCTCAATGTCTTTCACACTACATTAAATCTCATCTCACCGGTCTCCACTCCAGCAAGCAGCACAGGCCTTGGTTAACCAGAGCATACTCCCAGGATGACTATTAAGAAACAGCAGAAGAATGGAGATCAGTTCATGAACCATATTCCTCTCTGCTGAAAAGTATTGAGATTTCCTCTGAACAAACAGCAAGGCTCCCGAAGGACTGCTGCCATTAGGAATGTTCAAATCCTGCACATGCCACAGTAATCTAGGACAGGTTATAGATACAGAATGCAATGTGTTCTGCTGCAACATAAGAAACTATTTTCTTTACTTTGCTTATTACCAAAGACTTTAAAATTTGACCATAAAGCATAAATCCTCCAGGCTGCAATTTATTTCTAATGCAAGGTCTTAGGGCTGCCTGAAATCCTTTTTGTTTGTTTGTTTTTGTTGTTTTATTCCTGTGATGCACCCACACAGTCAATGAACATTTTTAAAAAATAATAGAAATAAAATTTACTTAGGCTATTCAAAGCATTTGAAGTTAAAATTTCTACATGTTACACAATTCCTATGGAATCAAATAATTCAAGAGGGACCTCTCCAGAGTACATTGTGAAAAACACTGTTTACAACCTCAAGTGTAGAGATACAGAATCATAGTATATTAGTGGTTGGAAGGGAATGCTAGAGATCATCCAGTCCAGTTCCCCTGCCAACAGGATCACCTAGGGCAGGTCACACAGGAACACATCCAGATGGGTCATGGAAGTCTCCAGAAAAGGAGACTCCACAACCTCTCTGGGCAGCCTGTTCCAGTGCTGTGTGACCCTCACAGTAAAGAAAATTCTCCTCATGTTGAGGTGGAACTTCCTGTGCTCCAGTTTTTACCTGTTGTTCCTTGGCCCACCACTGGGCACCACCAAAAAGAGACTGGCACCTTCATCCTGACACCCACTCCTCACATTATATTATATATACATATATACATGATAAGTCCTCTTCTCAACCTTCTCTTCTCAGGACTAAATGGTCCCAGGTTTCTCAGTCTTTCTTCATATTTAAGTCCCTTAATCATCCTTGTAACCTCCATTGGACTCTCTCCAGTAGCTTCCTGACTCTCTTGAGTTATGGAGCCTAAAACTGGATACAGTATTCCAGGTTTATAATTGTTTAGAGCAAACTCCATACCTCTAGCACATCAACTGCATTGTCCTGCACTCCTTTATCGATGCTAATTCCCACCCTTTTAGACCTACAGCTTACTCCCAACCCTCAATATTTCCTGTGAGCCACCACAGTGTCATGCTTTCAGCAAACATATCATAAAATGCACTACAGCACCATACTTGAGTTCATCCCTTACAGTACTGACCCATTCAGTAGGACACTTTTTCTTGCCTCAGAGGCCAGCCGAGCTCTAAATTGCTTCTGAAGAAAGCAGAAGGGGGCACAGCAGGAGAATGGCAGTGATATACCAGTACCCCAGTGGTTTCCCTATCTGGATGTATGTGATATTTCAATGACTAGTGTAGTGGTAGGTCTAGGCAGGCCAAATTGGGCTTGTACCTCTCCTGGCTTGCCCAGGCATGTTTTTCTGCTCTCCCTCCTGCTGTTTTGGGGAGAGCAACCACGCGAAAAGGGACAAAGAACCTGGAGCCACTAAATCTGGCGTCTGTGGCCTGCCCAGCAACTGCAGTAAACAAGGTGCACATGGTTGCCTTGTGCAAGACTGTGTTCTGCCCAAAGAAGGGTAAAGCAAGCCTATGCCTTCACCCAATATGGCCAAATCTTGGCTAACTGCCGTTTGATTGGCTATCCTGTGTCCAAAGGCCCATTAGTCTCAGGTTGTATTGGATAAAAGGAGATGAGCAGGGAGCACAGGCTGCTTTTGCCATTACAAGGTGTGNATTAATTGCCTTCTGCCCTAAGCAGAAAGTTGCTCCTTGTGTCCATCTAGTGAGCAAGTGGTGTACTGGCTGCAAGTGGTATACTGACCGCAAAGCCTTCTCCTCCGGTTTAAATTGAGTTCAATTAATGTTTATATCTAATACTTATTTCTAGATCCAACTATAACCTGTAAATAGTTTCCATAATGTTGCAAAAAGCCTGTTATTAAATGGTGATCAGGGTGATGCGAGTTCTAAAATATTTAATATTAATAAACTATATATTAATATTTTAAAATATCATCTCGCAGTAATTAATTACCCCTCCTGTAACATCTAGACAGTTACTAATGCAGAATTCAAAACAAAAGGCACATTCCACATTCTGAGCCCTCTCCTATGGCTTAGCATGGCCATGGAACACTTTCTATCACTTTTTTTCTCTTTGATCTCTCACAGAATCACAGAATATACCTGGTTAGAAGAGTCTTCAAAGCTCATCCAGTACAGCCCTCAAGCTAGCACTGAAGAGTCAACACTATACCATGTCCCTAAGCACCAGATCCACATTCAGCTTGAATACTTCCAGGGATGGTAACTTCACCATTGCGATGTTTGAGAACCCTTTCAGTGAAGAAATATTCCTTAATATGCAGCGTAACTCTCCCCTGGCACAGCTTGTAACTGTTTCCTCTAGTCCTGACACATGCCACCAAGGAGACCGCCTCCTCCTCACTCCAACCTCCCTCAGGCACTCATAGAGAGCGATAAGGCCTCCCCTCAGCCTCTTCTTCTCTACTCTCTATTCCTGAAGTAAAGAAAGACCTGCAAAAGTTATGCAGGGATAGGATGTCTTTCAGTTCTCATTAATATGTAACAACTTCTCCATAAAAAGCAAAAATCAGCAGGGACCTCTGAGTCCCTGCACCTGAGTAGGAATCCTACAGCCCACGTTGGCTGAAGATGGCAGGAGTTCACCTCTCTCAGCTTCACAAAGTCTTCTTCAGTCTGAAGCTCCTCAAAAACAAGTCCAAGTCCAGGTATCTAATCCCAGCACATGCCATGCAAATCTTCAATGAAATACAGGTCACAAGACTTTCAGCTACTGCTGCATTCCAAGAGACTTCAATCAGTCTGTTTATAATCATTCCGCTATGACAAGACAGATGGTGGCATCATCACATCAAAACAGAGTAAACACAACCTCACAATGACTCACAATGAAAAAAAAATAAATAAATATCTAAAGAGAAAGAAATAATGTATAGAAAATGAGTGATTGTAACTGAAAGAGAGTAGACACTTGATGTTCTGTGTAACATGAACTATGGGGGGAAACAAATAGAGGAAGATTTAGGGTGTTTTGCTCACAGTAATATAAAACTAATCTGTTTTGTTCTCTGCTCTGGTCTCAGCCTGCAGCCCAGGGTAAAATTCAGCTAACAGCTGTCATTGTTCCCCAGTACAACACTGTTCTGTTTCACCTGCTTCTTCAGTGAGAGAGTAACATCAATCTCCCCTAAGAGGGCAGCAACAAGCATTCTGTTCTGACAGTTTAGTGAGTCAAGTCAATTTTTTGTCATTTGACAAAAAAAGGTGTTTGCAGAGCCAGTTTTTCAAAACAGGAGCAGAATCCATTGTGCATTCCTGTTAGAATGCTCTCTACAAGCATCAAAAGAGCTAGGTGGAGAAACAAGACCGTTAGAGCTAATTTAAGGTGATTAGAGGATTAGTGGCTTTAGGTCAAGAGAACTGTGAAATACAAAAAGCAGACTTTGAAGGAGCAAGAGTCACTACAACTATCATCTGTATGAGCATAACAAGAAAAAGCAGATCTTCCTCATTCTGGATATTCTTGAGACACCTGTTCCTCACACCACCTCTCACTAGCAACAGAAAAAACTCAGAAGTCAAAAAACCTCCTCAGTAAAGCCACTGCTATAGCATCTCATCTCCACAAGACATCCACAAGATGTAAGGGCACGTCTTCTGTATCCAAAAGGGAACAAGCAGCTCTGCTGATATCATCCACATCACAAGACAGGCATTTTACACATCTCTTTTACACATCTCTTTTTATGAGGATGCTTTGGGCCATCTCTCTTATGAGGAAGGGCTGAGGGATCTTTAGCCTGGAGAAGAGCTGCCTGAGAGGGAATCTTCTCAATGTTCAGCAAGAGCTAAAGGGTAGGGGGTGAGAGGATGGAGCCAGACTCTTTTCTCCGGTGCCTAGCAACAAGATGAGGGGCAATGGGTACAAACTGGAACCCCGGAGGTTTTCATTTGAATAGGAGGAGAAACTTCTTTGCTGTGAGACTACTGGAGCCCTGGAGCAATCTGCCCAGAGAGATTGTGGAGTCTCCTCTGGAGAGATTCCAAACCCACCTCAACATCATGATCCTGGGCAGCTTGTTTTGGGTGACTGCTTTAGCAAGGATGTTGGACTGGATGATTTTCAGATGTCCCTCCTAGCCCCCACCATTCTGTAATTCAGTGGAGGAAGTCGGGATGGGAGGTGTCTTCTGTCTTGTGTTCCATACCAAAAAACATTGAAGGAAGGCACCTCTACTTACTCTTATTTAATTCTGTGGCACAGTCCATTTCAACCTTATCTTGCTTAGCAAAGTGTCTGCTGCTCAAAGCCTGTAATATCTGATTGAAACCAAGAGTCTTTTTACCCAAAAATCTATTACTGTTGGGCACAAGGCAGGAAGCCAAAAAGAAACAGAATAAAATCACTACCAGCCAAATCTTCCAAACCCCATGCCTACATTTTCACTTCTACGAACTGTGGAAAGTTCACAGGGGTGAGCAAGAATGCTGAGCTGCAAGGAGTTGTGCTTGCAGCACCAACTGACCATCTCTTACCCAACTGACTCAAGTGTTTCTGTTGGTACATCCCTTGCAGGCAGCAACAGAAAACTTTAGACAAGAGTGAAATAGGTATCTAAAAAGCTTTTTTTTTTTTCCTAGAAGGGAAGAAAGCAGCAGCAGGTCAAATATACTGTGCAGCACACAGTAATTTGAGTGTTGCATGATGTTGTAACCACATGACTTGGATGTTCACCTCCCAGCCTACTCTAGCTGTGACCCTTAGAAGGCTGGCCAAGCCAGTTGGC
Organism: Semnornis frantzii; assembly: GCA_013399775.1. Taxonomy (NCBI): domain Eukaryota; kingdom Metazoa; phylum Chordata; class Aves; order Piciformes; family Ramphastidae; genus Semnornis; species Semnornis frantzii. Next base: position 21,658 of record VWYK01019675.1, on the reverse strand, counting down.
AGCCAAAATACTCATTGGCCTTTCAGATGTGACTATTCACAATGGTATGTGGAAATAGGATGATAGGATTTAACTAAAGGAGGGTAGAATAAGATCAGACATTAGAAAGAAGTTCTTTACTATGAGGGTGGTGGAACACTGAAGCAGGTTGCCCAGGAAAGTGGTAGAATCTCCATCTCTGAAGATATTCAAGGTCAATCTTGATGGAACTCTGAGCAACCTGATCTGCTTGGGGATGTCTTTGTTTACAGCAGGAAGGTTGGACCTTTGAAAGCCCCTTCCAACCTAGCCATTCCATAATTCTATGTTTCTGTGATATTGGTCTGTGTTTTTTGAGTCTCTTTTAAGTTCTCATCTTTTTACCTTCTCTGTAAGCAAAGCAGCTTTTCAGCACATGCATGTATCCCTGGCCTATGACCAGGCGGCACTGACTAAGACACAAACACATTCAAGAAGAAAACCTTTTGGAAGAAATTCTGGTAACCATCACCACAAGCTACAAGCATTAATACATTTCCCTCATGAGGCAGCACTTCAAATTAGAGCTTTCATTGTCCCAGTGAGAGATGTCACAGCGCAGTCAAGGCTGGGTGATGGTGGTGTAGTATCTAACGGGCAAGGGTTGCCCTTTCATTCACTGATGACACTTTATTTAATACCAGCTATTAATACATGATGGCATTTTCTATCAAGGATGTTATAAAAAGGTCAGATCCCATTACTGCAACTAGTATATATGAGGACAGGCTCAACCCTTAAGCAATACTAATATTCTACTACTTCCAGCCAGCTTACTCCACGTAGAGCTTCACGCTACCAAGGACTGCACACAGGCAGGTTGACATACCCAACCTCCCAGGTCTGGAATGGAGGCATCATGAGCATCCAGGCACCAGGAGTCAGTCACAGAAGAGATTATTTTGACAGGATTTTCTTCTCTCTTTGATCACATTTTCTGTAAATAAACATTTGCAACTACAGCACATCTCCCGTTTCCAGACTAGGTCTGGGTGATGTATGGACCAAGGTCAGGCAAACTGCTCCTTAGGGCTGCTAGCTATAATAGTCTCCTCTTATGTAAAGGGGCTGAGTGATTCCTAATTTTGTTTGTTATATTGATCTGAAAGCTGTTTAGATGACTAACTCCCAGCCTAAAGGTTGTGTACTCTGTGGGGTTTTTTTCATCTTCTCTTTTAGTAGGAGTTGTTCATCTGGTCATTAAAATCCCACTGCATTAGCCCTACTGTCTTGGCACAATGCTGCTTTTCAAACAGCAACTTCAATTTAAACTTGGCTGAAATTAGTAAATTTTTTTAGGACTATTACTCAAGCTAAGTTTAACAAAACATAACTCATCATAAATCTAAGTCCATCTTACTATGCAAATCACAGGACATAGAATAGAAATTCAGCCCAACCCTTCACGCACATGAACATCCAACAAGGCTTTTATTTGTAAGTAAAAATATTTTACCTGCCAATAAATACCACCAACACCTCTTATGACTCTTTCCATGTTCTTCTTTGAGCTCCACAGCAGGTTTTTCTCAGCTCATCCCCATTCATTGACTGACTAATTTCAGTTTCTCACTTTGCTTCACTCTGGTGAGGTCCTGCTGAAAAAAAGATGATTGTGTGTGTACTGTGGCTTAAACAACAAAGCCAAGAAGTTGTAGGGGGCTTTAATATTTAGAGAGCAACTGCAAAACCAAGAGCTTGCTAGACCAAAATAAAGCACTCAAATGTTGGCTAGCAAATAATTTGCAATTTACTTCCTACATTTCTGCTGGTACTACAGGGGCATGAACACTCAACCATAACCTCTGGTGAAGTCCTCCAGGTGACACACTGACATATCAAACTTCCCAAAGGCATGGGAAGGTTGCTTGTCTCCTTTAACCCAGCCCTCAGAATAGGTATCCCAAAATGGCACATAGGAAGCATCAGCGAGTGTAATCATGACAGCTGTCACTCTTCAAGGCCAGTGAGGAGTTGGAGTAGGCTGGCTTGTACCATCCCCTACATCTCAGTGCAAAAGCCAGGATCCAAACACCACTGTTCCTGCTGTGCTTGAGGGTGACATCTAGGAGTGTTATCCTTTCCATGTTTCATGAGGAATAGAGCAGTCCTTGCCCTGCTCAAGGCGACTTCATTGCTATCACTTCTGAACCCCTTGCAGAAGTAGTTGAGGACCACTACATTTTAGGAAACTATACCAAAAGGGTAATAAACATTGAGCACATGTAACATAAGGAGAAACTCCATTGCTATTGAGGGTGCTGGAGCACTGGAGCAGGCTGCCCAGAAATGCGGAGTCACCTCTGGGGAAATTCCAAACCTACTTGGAGATTGTGATTCTGGGCAACCTGCTATAGGTGACCCCAGCGCAGGAAGGACATGGAACTGTTGGAGCGGATCCAGAGAAGGCCATGAAGATGATCAGAGGGCTGGAGCAGCTCTGCCATGAGGACAGGCTACAAGAGTTGGGGCTCTGCAGCCTGGAAAAGAGAAGGCTTCCAGGAGACCTTAGAGTAGCCTTCCAGTATCTGAAGGGGGCCTACAGGAAGGCTGGGGAGGGACTATTTACAAGACCTTGTAATGACAAGACAAGGGGCAATGGGTTTAAACAGGCAGAGGGGAGATTTAAACTGGATGTTAGGAGGAAGTTCTTTACAGTGGAGGTGGTGAGGCACTGGAACATGTTGCCCAGGGAAGATTTAAACTGGATGTTAGGAGGAAGTTCTTTACAGTGGAGGTGGTGAGGCACTGGAGCAGGTTGCCCAGGGAGGTTGTGGCTGCTCCCTCCCTGGAGGTGTTCAAGGCCAGGTTGGATGAGGTTTTGAGTGACCTGTACTAGTGGGAGGTGTCCCTGCCTATGGCAGGGGGTTGGAACTGGATGATCTTTGAGGTCCCTTCCAACCTTACCATTCTACGATTCTATGACTGGATGTTCTCCAAGGGTCACTGCCAACCCCACCAGTCTGGGATTGTGTGATGTTAATTACACGGAAAGCTTGTGTAACAAAGCTGTTCCATACATCATTTAGCTCATTAAGCAGCTAACAGATTTAGAGTCAAAAAAGCAACTCACTAAAAAAGAAAAACCAAAAAAACCCCAACAAATAACTCACTTATGCTAGGGTGGCATTATAGAACTGAAGCAGTTTGCTGAGGACAGGCATTCTCTAGGAAGCTAAAGTTCAGATGCAGATTTTTTTTTTTCCTCCTAAATATGTCCTGGTTTGAACCCTTCAAACAACAAGAGAAGGGCTCTGCAGTTACACACCAGCACAACTAGACATAAATAAAGTGTCATGTGCCACTTTGAAGGGAGACTCTGGGAGAAGGGCTGGGAATTCAGCAAACAGCAAGAAGCAGTGTGGCAGCTTCAGGAAAGGGAACCTTGACAGCACCTCATTTCTTCTAAGCTGTTTGTTCTGCCCTCCCCTGTCAATGACGCTTATCCAGACATAAAAAGGCAAAAAAACCCCAAACCACAAGCAAAGAAACTGCCTCTTCTACTCTAAAAAGACATTAGGTTGGTAAGATGGCAGCTGCACTGAGGTGAAAATGAGCTCTATTTGCTACATTAAAGTCCTAATTAAATTTGGCAGGAAATCACTTGCACATCAAACAAATGTGACACAAGCATTTTCCCTTGTGTTTGGTGTTGTCCAGAAAATACAGCCACAGATGGTTTGTTTGCTGTACACTTCCAACAAAGTGAAAAATAAAAGACATGTCCACTGCTGCTCTTAGTCCCTTAAGACTTGTTTGACTTTTTTCTTCTATTCAGACTCACTCTTGCCTGGTAATAGAGATAATCCTGATTAGTGTCTCAACTCAAAGTATGAAATTCCTGCAGGACCCTCCTGTACAACACAAACAGCCAAAAAGGCCAAGAGCATCCTGGTCTGCATCAGGAATGGTGTAGCCAGCAGGACCAAGGAAGTGACTGTCCTCCTGTACATACCACACTTTGAGTACTGGGTTCAGTTGTGGGGCTCTCACTACAAGACAGACAATGAGGTCCTGGACTGTGTTCAGAAAAGGGCAAAGAAGGTTGCTGAAGGGTCTGGAGAACAGCAGCTGAGATAACTGGGATTGTTCAGCCTGGAGGAAAGGAGGTTGAGGGGAGACCTTCTCTCTCTCTAGAATTCCCTGAAAAGTAGGTTGGAGCCAGGTGGGGTTGGTCTCTTTTCCCTAGTAACAAGTGACAGGATGAGAGGAAACAGCCTCAAGTTGCACCAGGGGAAGTTTAGGTTATACATTAGAAGATGGAAGGATTCACAAAGACTGAAACAGGATCCTCAGGGAGGTGGCTGAATCTCTACCGCTGGAGGCATTTAAAAGGTGCAGAGATGTAGCGCTGAGGGACATGGTTTAGCACCAGTCTTGCTAGAGTTGGGTCATGATTGGACTCAATGACCTTAAAGGTCTTTTCCAACCAAAATGATTCTGTGATTCCATGATTTTAAGCAGTGACCATCTCTAAGGGCTTGAATTTACGTGACTCATGAGCACAGTACCTTGTGAAAGGCTGTCACTACCTCTGTCCTCAGCTCACATCTGAGGAATGATTTTTGGAGTGAGAGCTCACAAAAGGATTCCTTCATCTTCTCAGGTTTCAGCTATATCTTTGACACCTGCCAAAGTCTGATGCTGACATGTATCCACGGAATTCAAACTGACTGATGCTCCCAAAACGACATGCCAGATGCAAGCTGTAGCAAGATGATTTCCAAAGCTAGGACAGATTCGCTCAGAAGTATTGATTTTATATTTAAAATAAAAGTATTTTAAATATCAACCCTCATCTGGATTCTTCTGGTTACCTTGTCTTTGAACTCTCTTCTGTAGTGCTCTTGCTTAGCTCAGTGCTGGAAGATGACCTTTTATTGCAATGAGAAACAAGGCCTTGGGCAAGAGAAGTACAAAATAAATGGACCAAAGTAAAATCTGATGGATTGCTTGAGTTATAACATCAAACTGCTAATGCAAATGTTATTCCTCATAAATCACTTTACTTCTCTAAACTTGCTCCATGTAAAAGTAGCCTTTACATGTCACAACATCATATTCACTGACAATTTGTACATGCTACAATTCCAACCTGTCCCTTCTAAGGGATGGCATAATTCTTTCAGAGAAACTGTGAAAGTGTTAAATTCATTTCTTCAAACAGATGCCACATCCTCCTTCCATGACCCTAGAAAAACCACCTAGAGCTACATGTCACTGANCTGCTAATGCAAATGTTATTCCTCATAAATCACTTTACTTCTCTAAACTTGCTCCATGTAAAAGTAGCCTTTACATGTCACAACATCATATTCACTGACAATTTGTACATGCTACAATTCCAACCTGTCCCTTCTAAGGGATGGCATAATTCTTTCAGAGAAACTGTGAAAGTGTTAAATTCATTTCTTCAAACAGATGCCACATCCTCCTTCCATGACCCTAGAAAAACCACCTAGAGCTACATGTCACTGACGTGCGTGTTGTGGTAGGCCTAAACAGGCTAAATTGGGCTTGTATCTCTCCTGGTTTGCCCAGGCATGTTTTTCTGCTCTCCCTCCTGCTGTTTTGGGGAGAGCAACCACGCGAAAAGGGACAAAGA
>VWYK01019673.1:3232-15837 GCA_013399775.1 Semnornis frantzii | reverse complement strand
CTTTCCAGCCCCTAACATTCCGTCATTCTATGATTCTTTCCAAATAGGTTTACAGGGAAGAGAAAGGCTGGTGTGCTGGAAACCAGGTCCCTGTGTTACACACACCTATGGTATCCCGTGGGCCTAATGACTAGAGTTTAAGCCAATGAAGCCCCATGGAACGATTTCAAACCCATGTGCCATGTACTAAGGGACTTTGATTAAGAACTTTAATGTGTCTATGCTACTCTGAGGAATATAATTCTTATCATTGAACCACTGAAACACATTTGGTAACTGATATTTCTAAGTGAAAACCTTCATGGTCTGGGAAAAAAAATGAAATATACCCAACAAAAAACTACTGAAGAAAATGAAGCAAAAGCAGTGAGTTTTTCTATGTAGAAAATGAAAGCTAGGGCTAGGAGTCCACTTAACCAGATCTGCTTGATAAATTAACACCTCTCTAGTATGGCCTGGTTTCTATCACGTTGAGCTCCCATACATGTTTGCCTACTGGGCCTTGCCTTTCTGAAAATTTAAAGAGGTTTCTATAAGACTTTTCCACATATACTGTTGCTCCTTTTGTTTTAAATAACACAAGGTGGGACAGGATTGACACCACAGGCACATTTTTAGAGCTAAAGGATCAAAATATTAAGAGATTGCTCAAGTGTAATAGAAGTTTAACTGAGATATAAACAACTCAGGAACTGGGGAAATGTTCTCTATTGTTCTCCTTAGCAGACTGTCAACAAATTAGGAAAAACCCCAAGATGTATGCTTATTTATTTCTAGGCTCTTTTCACTAACCCAGACACATATGAGCAGCAATATTTTGTGGCAGTTGCTTGTATTGTATAACAGCAAGTGTGTGGCAGTTGCTTGTATTCTGTAACAACAAGTAATGAGGCTCCAGGAAAATGATTTGCTAAGTAGAAGGAAGAAAGGCCAAACTTGTTAAGGAAATAATACTTTCAAGGTTCTCAGGGGATATTAGAAACAATGGAGAGAAAAACAAATATTACAATTGCATATAAGAAGTACTCGACGCTTTCTATCTCTAATGGCCCAAACAGCATTACTGCAAAATGCTGTGATGTTATTCTCTTGGCAAGAATACAAAAGGGAGCAAGCTTAGGAGATGCCAGCTATTCATTTTATTAAGAACTCAAAGAACAGAAAAATGAATAGGTAAATTAAATCATAATAAGAGCTGAAGAAATAGGAACGTGTTTAGTTATCAAAGCCCATTTAATAGCAGAACTTTCATAATTAAATTGACTCACCCTGCAGCTAGCAAGAACGCATCACCACTGCTTGTAGTTCTTGTCAAAGTCTTCAGCAATGTGCCATGCTCTTTACTCGGGTCATATAGAAGATGGGAGCTTTCTACTTACATCTGTTAACATAGTTTCTTTTTTTCCTCTGTTTCTGCAGGTTTTCTCTCCTTTCCTGCCACAGCTTCCGATTCTGATCAGCGATGTGTTATTCATGAGCTTCTACAAGGTCAGGTAAGCAAACACCGTTTAAAACTGATTCTGCTAATGGGTGGGAGCAGAGAGTAATATGGTGGTGTCCTTTCTTATACAATAAAGATTGTGAAAATAAAGGCTCAGGTACATGTACTGCAAACAGCTGTCCCACCACCTGGCAAAGCAGAGGATTTCACCCAATCACAAACTAATAGTGGCATCTTAATACTGAGTCTGTCTTTACAAGTAATCTCAGGCCTTGGAGTAAAGTGGTGACGAGACTGTACACTGCAGGGTTGGTTTTGTGGGACTTGAATTTTTGTGTGTGTGTTTGGCTTGGTTTGTTTGTGGGAGAGGATTTTTTGTTTGTTTGTTTTTGTTTTGTTTTTTCCTCTTAACCTTTAGTTATCAATACTTTTCCTTTGGAGTCTAGGGCTAGTAAGTGAAATAAGACAGGTGTTAGCTGATTTCTTTGCTCAGGCTCAGTTTGAAACAGATGCCATGTTTTTGGTATGAATAGCAAGGGTTTACCCCAGAGCAATCACGGTGGATGGGAGGCAAAAGTGAACAGGATATAGAAAACAAGCTGCTCTCATCCTCATACAACTTCCATTGGCTAGGGATGTCAGACTGGGTGTGTGGCAGGGGTGACTGCATGCAGTGAGAAGCAATGAAATAACTTCCCAAAGTCAGGGAGAGCAGGGCAGAAAACTGACTTACTGAGCTGCAATCTGCTTTTGGCAGGAAAAAGCTGCACTGTATTCCTTGCACAGAGCAGATTGTACAGCTACCTTCTAACCCTCTACTAGTTATTGACAGAGTTTGTTCTGTTCACACTGCAGTTCTGGGACAACAGATCACAACTTCCCTTAGTGCTAAATCTGGAAGTTTAAAAATAGAAGGATTCCATAAACATGTTATTAATGAATGATATCAAATATAGAATACAGTATGAAAAGATTTCATAATACTGTCTGCATAATCTTGGAGGCTTCTGTTTCCATCTTTTTCAGAGGGGATGCCCTGACTTTCAAGATATGTGTTAGTTATTAATGCTGAGTTTCCACTGCAGTTTTAGAACGGCTCTGGGGGAATGAAGGACTAATGTGTTCTTAGACCTGTCGCAAAGTCATTTGCTTAACGTGTATGCTACCACAGCTTGTGACTTTAAAGTTTGATTATTTTCCTACTTCAATTGCTTTCCTGCTTCTAGTTGTTGGCTTTTATTCATTAATATGTAAGCTTCTCTGGCAGTTTACCTGCAAACATCTTGGTAATTTAGTTTGGATGTAATGTTTTTTCATTACACTTTGGGACAAATGCTGCTTGATGATGAACTGCTTACACTGTTAGAATGAAGCTGATCTACCCTAGCCACACACATTTTTTCTTTTTTCTGACCAGTGTACATCAAGGAGAATTGATGACAGTGGTACACTTGACTTTTTCAGCTTCTGGCTGATGGACCTTTTGAGGTCATGATGGAGGGACAGTTCCATGGGAAATGACAGTGTAAACTCAATTTTATTTTTCAACACTGAATGCTTTTCTTGTCTTTCTTAGTCTCCTTTTCTTTTTCTTTTTTTTCCTTTTCTTTTCTTTATTTTTGTGTCAGCTAAAAGAAGAAATGAGTCTTTTTCTGTGCTTTGTATCAGCATCTCCCTTCAATTAAACAGCTATAGTCCTTGTGCAATACATGTTCATCATGTATTCATTTACAGCTGTGGGATGGAAGAAGAAGGACTGGTCATAAATGCTTTTGCTAGCTGGGACAAGGGACTGCAGGGGTGGAAGGAAGGGAAGATCTTTGTAGAGGTGTTAGGGAAACACAGAGCCTGCAGTGTCATGCTTAGTTGATGTGGTTGTTTGCAGATCTGATTTTGCTATGGAGGTTGTCTAACCTTTGGGATTATGGTGATATTTTGTTTTGATTTGTGGATGGACCTTACAAGGGTTCAAATTCTTGCCTCTACCTTATCTGCTCCACCCCAGCATCCCACCAGTAGCCCTGGTGCTAATTTAATAAATCAGCAAATGTTTCAGAAATGTTTTTTAAAAGTCCAATGCTACTTAGTATCTGCTTAGATACTAATATGCTGACTCCCTCAGCCCTTAGTTTGCAAAATCACACAGAATGACTGAATAAATTTGGTTGAAAGAGACCTCAAAGATCATCCAGTCCAACCCTCAACCCGTCACTGAAGGGTTGACACTAAACCATGTACCAGAGCACCAGGTCCCTTGATTGAACACCTCCAGGGACAGTGACTCCACCATTGCCCAGAGCAGAAAATTCCAATATCTGATAACCCTTTCAGTGAAGAAATATTTCCTAATATTCAATCTAAACCTCCCCTGGAGTGGCTTGAAATCATTTCCTCTAGTCCTGTTGCTTGACACTCTCCTATGAGGACAGGCTACAAGAGTTGGGGCTCTGTAGCATGGAGAAGAGAAGGCTTCCAGGAGACCTTAGAGTAGCCTTCCAGTGTCTGAAGGGGGCCTAAAGGAAGGCTGGGGAGGGACTATTGACAAGGTCTTGTAAGGCCAGGACAATGGATTTGAACTGTCAGAGGGGAGATTGAAACTGGATGTTAGGAGGAAGTTGTTTGCAGTGAGGGTGGTGAGACACTGGCACAGGTTGCCAGGGGAGGTTGTGGCTGCTCCCTCCCTGGAGGTGTTGAAGGCCAGGTTGGAGGAGGCCTTGAGTGACCTGTACTAGTGGGAGATGTCCCTGCCTATGGCAGGGGGTTGGAACCAGATGATCCTTGAGGTCCCTTCCAACCTTACCACTCTATGATTCTATGACACCAAGAAGGCTGGCCCCTTTCTCACTACAGCCTCCCTTCAGGTAGTTGTAGAGCATATGAGGCCTCCCCTCAGTCTCCTCCAGATTGAGCAACTCCAGTTCTCTCAGACTCTCCCTGCAGGCTCCAGGCCCTTCACAAGTTTCTCTGCCCTTCTCTGGACACGCTCCACCACCTCAATGTCATTGTTAGAGTGAGGGTCCTTGAACTGAACATAATGCTCGAGGTGTGGCCTCACCAGTGCTGAGTACAGGGAGATGATCACCTCCCTGTCCCTGCTGGCCACAGTGTTTCTAACACAAACCAGGATGCCACTGGCTTTTTTGGCCACCTGGGCACACTGCTGACTTATATTCACTCGACTGCCAACCAATACCCCCAGGTCCCTGTCCAAGTCACAGCTTTCCAACACAGACCCAAGTCTGTACCTTACTATGGGGTTGTTGTGTCCCAGGTGGAGGACCTGGCACTTGGCCTTGTTGAACTCCAATGTTGAACAAAATGTTAGGAGGTGGATTAACATATAAATATTGCCCCCACTTGAAGACTTGTGGCATGTTTTGGAGGATTGTAGATGTGAAAAACTGGAACCTCTGCCAGAGCAGCTACCTCCCAGCTCTCAGGAAGAAACTGCAAGAAAGTCTTACCAAATTGAGGGCAAGTTCTGTTTGAACCATGGTGAGTCTCCCATGCACTGTGAATCTCTAACCCGTGGCTTATCCAAGATCCCATAGAATCAGTCAGGGTTGGAAGGGACCACAAGGATCATCTAGTTCCAACCCCCCTGCCATGGGCAGGGACACCTCACACTAGATCAGGCTGCCCAGAGCCTCATCCAACCTGGCCTTAAACACCTCAAGGGATGAGGCTTCCACGACCTCCCTGGGCAACGCATTCCAGAGTCTCATCACCCTCATGGTGAAGAACTTCCTCCTAACATCCAGCCTGAATCTACCCATTTCTAGCTTTGTTCCATTCCCCCCAGTCCTGTCACTCCCTGACACCCTAAAAAGTCCCTCCCCAGCTTTCTTGTAGGAACCCTTAAGACACTGAAAGGTTACAATAAGGTCATGTCAGAGCCTTCTCCTCTCCAGACTGAACAGCCCCAACTCCCCCAGTCTCTCCTCATAGCAGAGGTGCTCCAGCCCTTTGAGCATCCTCCTGGCCCTTCTCTGGACACCTTCCAGCAAATCCAAATCCCTCTTGCAATATCCAATAGGTATTTTCCTGCCACTGTGGGCCAAGGCTGTAAAAGGAGAACTCTTTGGCCTTTGTGTTATCAAGCTGAAGCTGGTGTGCTGTACCCCAAATCTCAACGCCAGGGAAACCCACATATTTGAAGCTGTCCTTAAGCCTGACCACGAGCTGAGCTACACATCCAGCTGCTTCCTCTAGCTTGTGATAATGAATTTTCATTGCGGTGGAATTTAGAAGGGAATTGCTCTGATTCCAAAGCTCATTGGTTGTAAGTAATAATAACAATAAAAGGAGTCATTTCTTAAGGACTGAAAACTAATCAGTGGCTGTGTAGTTTCTGGGTCTCCTGCAGGTTCTTGTCTTGTGAGGCTGCCAGAGCGCCGGCACCACGTGACTGGCTGTCTGATTTCCGACTCAAGCTTTTCATTTCCTAAATGATAAGGGATAAAAGATAAAATCTGGCACACACAGGTAATCTTTGCCATCTTAATATTTGTTAAGCTTTTTGATTTACTGAGAAGTTAAAGTCACTGCAGGTCACAAAACCTGCACATTAGATCTGCTTCATAAAACACTGCGAGCGAACGCTTTTAGCCATTCATTTTGCCATATTTAAACCAATGTAGCTGAAGAATTGCCCCTCCAACGTATAAATCTTTCAATTTATTTCTGATTTCAGTTTATAGAACGGGACTGTCTCCAGCTTTTCCCAGCCATTTGTGCATAGCTAGGGAAGAAACATAACATATTTCTTGCATAATGGAGACTTGATCCAGCTTACATTTGTTAAATCATCCAAAAGGAAATATTCTCACTAGGAAACTTTTGCCCATAGTTAAGGCACCCAGCCTGACCTGTATTCTGCATTTCTGCTATTCTTCTGCATATAATCTCTCTTCCTCCCACCCCAGCCCAACACACACACACACTCGCCCCTCCCTTCTGTGAAAGAGGAATATGATTATTGTAGTCTCTCTGTCTCTCTCTTTTCCACATATGCTCCCCACCCTTTTTCTGAAGGAGACATATGAGCCACAGAGAAATCGGAGATGATCTGAACCATTTCGAATACCTACTACTATGGGATGTGTGGAGGCCCATGGGTAGCTCAGGTTTCACATCTGCCAGCTTTTCAGAGGATGTACTCAAGGGCAGAAATAAACAGATGATGATGATGATGGTGATGATGATGCCACAGAAACCTGTGTGAAGGAAATGGGATCCCTCCTCTTGGAAAAGTGTGTGCCTCCTAGCCCAGGTCAAGATCATTTGGATGCAACAGCAAGGCTAACACAAAGGAAAGTGTATTTTAAAGAATGCATTTCTTTTAAAAAAGGGAGCCTATGTCTTTAAAATACAGCATCTGAACTACTATCTGCTTTAGATTTGGGCACAGTCTTTGACCTTGGAACGCTGACAGAGTAAAAAAGAGGGAAATGGGTCAAAGAGTCTGTCAGACAAGGTGAGAGATACTGAGCCTGCCTCTGATCTCACACCAACATGTGGCGGTGTAACTCCATTGCCCTCTGTAGATTTATGCAAACATATGGAGAGAAATATCTGCCCCAGAATGATCTAGGACCAAAATAGAGCCTTCTTTTCTGTGGCAGTATAAAAGCCTTACAGGAGGAATGCACGAGGTTCCAAAGGGTAAAATTTTGGCTTAGATTAAACAGCTTCCAGCCACCCCAATGCAGAAACTTCTCTCCAATTAGCTGACCTTGATGGATAAATTCCTCCTTTTTATCTTCCTCCAACCTTTCCCATATTCCATCTCTTCTTCTCCTTGATCCTTCTGATAAAGTCAGGCTGTCCTTCCAACTGTGATCAGCAGAGCCTTTAGCCAGTGCATAGCTCACTCTCCGAGGACTCCTTATGCCAGAGGCTCCTTTCATTTTCTCTGCAAATACTTTTTAACAAATTCAAAAGGCCTTACTGGGAAAGGGATTAAATACATTTGTGTGTAGTGATCTATCTGCTAAACGGTGGTTTGCTTTTTCCCATGGAGCTCTCAGGGGTTTGTTAGGCACGTTCCATAGGCAGAGCATGTGGAATTGCTCAGATGTGCTGTTTGCATAGCAGGATGTTTTTCTGAATATCAGATCCTAAGAGAGAACTAGGAACACACATAGCTTTTTGGAGACCTCCTGGGCTGAAAGGGCTAAATTCAGACTGCCCTATTTAGAGCCTGACTTTGCCCTTGCAGTATAAGGCAGATAAGTGTCTGGCCCTTGCAAAGATGTTCAGAGCACTTCAGCCAAGTGTCTAGACTCCCTTCATCATCAGCCTAGCCAGGAGAGAGCAATTCATCATTTGACATGAGTCAGACACTTCTGGTAATTGTTTCTTGGGACAAGGCATTCAGCCCAGCTCCTTACCTATCTGACTCGTGTGGCCAGCCAGCTTTTGTTGGATATTGCTCAGAGGGTAGCAAGTGGTAGGCTTCAAGAGCAAAACAGACAAACAGTGAGCTGTGAGAATTTGAGCAGCTCATGAATCAGCCAACCTGAAGTAGGAAGGAGGACATTCGTGGAAATGGTTGTAGGATTCTGAGTGGGTATCTGAGGTTCTGACTTTCACTCAGTGTCAACAAAGGAATTTAATCTCTTTGGATAGGAAGAAGGAGGAAGATCGAGAGACAAAAACTTCAAGAAATCTCTTGCTGGAACAAAGAACTCTGTGTATGTCTGCTCTAGGACATATGTGAGGCAGCTATTAGGTGCACCAGTACCAGGTGCTTTACCCTGCTGAATTGTCTGCTCTGCCATTAAAATATCTTCCTGTTTTCTTTTCTTACTCTAACATTCAACAAAGAGACAGTTTGTTTGAACCTCCCAATTTACCTCTGAGCGGTCTAGCTAAGGGAAAAAAAACCCACCAAACACCTGAGAGATGTGACTGTACACATGAGTTTCAATGAGCCCAAATGTCAGGTCCTGCACTTGAGTCACAACAACCCCAAGCAATGCTACAGGCTTGGGGCAGTGTGGCTGGAGAGCTGCTGGCTGAAAGGGATCTGGGGTGTGTTATAGACAGGAGCTGAATATGAGCCAGAAGTGTGCCCAGGTGGCCAAGATGGCCAATGGCATCCTGGCTTGGATTAAAAATGCTGTGGCCAACAGGAGCAGGGAGAGGATTGTCCCCTTGGACTTGGCTCTGGTGGGGCCACACCTCAAGTGTTGTGTTCAGTTTTGGGCACTGCAATACAGGACAGATGTGAAGGTGCTGGAGCAGGTCCAGAGTAAGGCAACAAAGCTGGGGAAGGGCCTGAAGAATAAATCTTATGAGGACTGACTGAGGGAGCTGGGGATGGTCAGTGTGAAACAGAGGAGGCTGAGGGCAGAGCTCATTGCTGTCTACAGCTACCTGAAGGGACATTGTGGAGAGGCTGCTGCTGGACTCTGCTCACAGGTAATTGGAGACAGAACAAGGTGGAATGGCCTTAAGCTGAGACTGGGGAGGTTTAGATTGGACATTAGGAAAAAGTTTTTCATAGAGGGAGTGGTCAGGGACTGGAATGAGCTGCTCAGGGAGGTGGTGGAGTCACCTACCCTGGATGTGTTTAAGGGTGGTTTGGATGTGGTGCTTAGGGCTGTGGTTTAAGGTGAATCTTATAGAGTAGGGTTCTAGGTTGTACTTGGTGATCCTGAGGGGCTTTGCCAGCCTGGATGTTTCTGTGATTCTGTGATATATGCAAGGACAAGAAAGCAGGAAATGCACCAGATGCTGGGGAAAAACAAGAAGAGTGCTTGCAATCCAGGAAGGGCTCTTGGTATTTCTTTTCCACACGCTTATTAGTTAACTCCTCTTTGCCATACTTCTCCCAGCCCCTTCTTCTGCTAGACTGCCTACCAGTTTAACAGCAAACAATAGCTTTGAAACTCTTGTTTCTCATACACTCCGGTCTCTGAGTTCACAAAAACTTTGGTTGTATTTTTAGTCTTAAGTCTCCTGAGTTTGCCTGTAAGTTTTTTATATTCTTCACATTTCAGATAACACAGGGCAATTTAGAATTACTCTGGCCTCAGTTTCTAATAAATCATCTTTTTCCCCAAGATGCTGGAAGAAAGCTGTAATCTGGTGTAGAATCATGTGAAATACATCTTTTTTTTTTTTGCATTTTCTCCACCTTAGATCGGGCAGGATTCTCTCATAGTGAGTTTTGTCCTGTTCCACCTTACATCAGGCAGGATTGTCTTGTAGTGAGTTTTGTCCTGTACCACCTTACATCAGGCAGGTTTGTCTTGTAGTGAGTTTTGTCCTGTTCCACCTTAGATAAGGCAGGATTGTCTTGTAGTGAGTTTTGCCCTGTTTCTGAAACCACAAGCTGCCATCTAGCCTACCTTCAGAAGGTTAAACTCAGCCTTGACATTTGACTACTGAAATTTGTCCCCACTTTCACTGAAAGGTTTGTAAACATGACCTGACTCTTCATTGTGTACCAGCCCTCCAATGCAGAGCTGCCTGTTTTTTCATCTGTTGCACACTCTGAAACGCTTCTGTGGTGTGAGTTTTCTGCTGAGTCTAATACTGCTGTTCATCCTCTCCCTTTCTCCTCTTGCCCTCTTCCTAGGCAGTGGGTAGATGGCTCTGCAATGGATGACTCTGGGGTGGGTGCCATAGCTGCTGTAGCTCCCTGCGTTCCCAGGTTTCTTCCTATGATGTGAACAGGGAGGGCTGCTGTGTTCCCTGATAAGAAACTATGCTGCACCTGATCTGCATGCCCAGACTGGAGAGGGGAATTGTCTTTGGTCGCTTCAAGGCAGACCATATCTTGAGGGTAAATGCTCAGCATGGCAGCAGTCCCTCCTCCAGGCTCGGCCTTGCCAATGACGTGGAGGGAGCTGACATGAGGCACTTGGGAGTGCTGGTGGATGAGAAGCACCATATGAGCTGCCAGTGTACACCTGCAGCCCAGAAAGCCAACCAGAGCCTGGGCTGCATCAAGAGAAGCGGAGGGAGGGGATTCTCCTCCTCTACACCACTCTTGTGAGACCCCACCTGGAGTACTGTGCCCAGTTCTGGAACCATTATTACAAGAAAGATATGGATGTGCTGGAAGGTGTCCAGAGAAGGGCCACCAGGATGAACAGAGGGCTGGAGCTGCTTTGTTGTGAGGACAGGCTGAGAGTTGGAGCTGTTCAGTCTGGAGAGGAGAAGGCTCTGAGGAGACATTATTGTGGCCTGCCATATCCGAAAGAGGCTTACAAGGAAGCTGCTGAGGGACTTTTTAGGGTGTGGGGTAGTGATGGGACTAGGGGGGAATGGATCCAAGCTAGAGGAGGGTAGATTTAGGCTAGGTATTAGGAAGAAGTTCTACACCACGAGGGTGATGAGACACTGCAACAAGTTGCTCAGGGAGGTGATGGAAGCCCCATTCTTGGTTGTTTTTAAGGCCAGGCTGGATGTGGCTCCAAGCAACCTGACTTAGTGGAAGGTGTCCCTGCCATTGGCTCTCCTGCCCACCTGGGCACACTGCTGGCTCATGTTCAGCTACTCTCTACCAGCACCCCCAGGTCCCTCTCTGCCTGGCTACTCTCCAGCCACTCTGTCCCCAGCCTGTAGCACTGCTTGGGGTTGTTGTGGCCAAAGTGTAGAACCCTGCACTTAGCCTTGTTAAATTTCATCCCATTGGTCTCTGCCCACCCAGCATTACTTTGGTTTTCTTAGAGCTCTAGACCCAGACAGGGAGAAATCTCCCTGGCCATCACAGCCTCACCGCTGACCACGGCTGCCTGGCATTGAGCTGCTGGAGTAGGTCCAGAGAAGGGAGCTGAGAGAGGACTCAAAGCTTCCCTAACTTAAACTTTCTCACCTTAAGGAGTAAATCTTCAAGAAAGAAAATAATTTAGAAAGCCCTATGACTGAGTTTTTGGGCAAGTGAGATTGTCTGTTTTGTTCCAAACAACGCAACTGCTAATGCTGAACCAGTTTTTCCGAGCTCCTGATGACTTTCACTGTTAACTGATTTCTGTATGCTACCACCTCAAGGTTTTCTTTCTGCCAGAACATTCTCAGTGACTCCAGCAATCAGTAAAATTATCCATCTAACTTCTTCACAGAAATGAATGTTTTTGCCCTCTCAACAAAAACTAAACACACACACAAAAAAAAAGACAAGAAA
Organism: Semnornis frantzii; assembly: GCA_013399775.1. Taxonomy (NCBI): domain Eukaryota; kingdom Metazoa; phylum Chordata; class Aves; order Piciformes; family Ramphastidae; genus Semnornis; species Semnornis frantzii. The sequence continues at coordinate 4,258 of VWYK01019673.1, read as the reverse complement.
AGAGCACACACACACACACCCCCCCCAAAAAAAAAAAAAAAGAGAGAGAGAAAAATCTAAAAAGCTGTGTGTTCACACAAGACCTTTCCAGGTAGCTTTCAAGTCCTTTGTTTTCTGCTTGGTCTTGAGTTGTCAATGTTACTGTTCATTTGCATTTCACATCTCTGAGTAAGACAATGTCCTCAGGGTTCTGACTCGTTATTGGATGCCAGAGCTAAAAACTGAGCCATACCTTCATGTTCTATTGTATTTGATGGGGGAGTCTCAGCAGTGCTTTGTCTCTTCCTGTTTGGAGGATATCTCCTTTCCTGACAAAGTTTGATACCTGGTGGTGATCCAGGTGTGTCAGAGAGTTAACCCTATTCCTGCCAAGCAAAATGCTGTGGTACCATCCCAGTTTGTTTGTATGGGAAGGGCCAAAGTGTTTAAAGCATGGGGAATGGGTACCTGTCCTGCAGAGAGTTGTAGCTGACAGGTTATGACAATCTGTTCAAGGCTTCCTCTCTTTGCCAGAGTTTACTCAGGAAAGATTTTCTTAGGCACTGATCTATAGCAGTGCAGAGAGCTATACTGATGTCCCTGCCTAAGGCAGGGGGTTGGAACTAGATGGTCCTTGAGGTCCCTTCCAACCTTACCATTCTGTGATTCTATCTATCTGTTATACTGATGCAAAGCCCCTCCCTGCACAGTGCTGGTGCTAGCATTGGCAGTTTTGTGGAGCTGCAGTTCTTGCTACTTTGTACCTGAAGGTGAATGAGGGCTGTTGCACTGGGGATATAACCGCAGAATCCATTCTAAAGCTCTGCTGAGAGATTGTTAAAATCTATGTAGTTTTATTGCAGGCTTAAGTTCCTGAAACAACTCTGTTAGAGCATTCATTTACTGAGACCAAGACAGCCTGTGACGAGCCAGAGAAATCACTGTTGGAGGAAGGCAATGGAAGATTTTTGCAAATTTTGCTGCCTCTGTCTAGATTGAGATCACAAAATCACAGAATCACAGAATTAACTAGGTTGGAAAAGACCT
>VWYK01019672.1:0-10004 GCA_013399775.1 Semnornis frantzii | reverse complement strand
TTTTTTTTTTTTTAATCTCTTTTGCCTCACAGCCTGTATAACATACCCAGGTATCAACAAGGTTGCATTAGTAATTTGACAGACCCAGCATCCATCCAGGTTTCAACTGAGAAATCTATTAAATCTACTGAAAATTAATATCTTTACAATTCATGCTATACTTCCAGTAACAGTTCTACTCTTCAGTTATAACAGGTCTCTTAGCACCATCACACAATTGCAAAACCATTAAGAGACAGTCTCTCTTCTTTAAAGGGTAAGAAAAATCAGAAAAAAATCCCTTGCCCTAGTGGAGGACTATATGCTCAACTCCATATATAATCACATTGTACCAAGACCACATTCTAGAGTTGAGAAATGTCCTTCTACTGCCCATTGCTATAATTTACAGTAGAAAATCAGAGTTGTCATATAATATGTTCATGTATCTATTGCCCTAAATGCACAGATTATTTTTTTTTCCCTCTTCACTGCAAATCTGAAAGCCAGTGCTAATTAACTTTAAGCTGATAGAATGCAAGAAATCTTCTGTTACCTTAAAGGGTCTCTGTTGAAGTCTGGGTGTAGAGGTTTAAATTTCAACAGAGAAGCATTTGAATCAGCACCTGAAGCACCAATTAAAAAAAACCCAAAATTTTAAAATCTCCTGAACCACAAAGAAAGCATTTTACTGACTTCAGTGGATTTGAATCTGAACGTTGAAGATCAGTACAATGGAAGCAGCATTACATAAAGCCATAAATACTGTATTATTCAAAACATTTCTCTCTACAAGGGTCATTCAGAGCTTTTGGGCACCAACCACAGTAACATCAAGCAGATCAGTCTTTAGTTTTGGGGGTTTTTTTGTGTTTATAAGAGAAGAAATTGAGGAGATACACCACAGGATCTTCAAGCAAATATGTAACAACCTCACGAAAATTATGATCTTGCATCTAGCATTATTAAAACCTACTGAGATACTCTGTACATTTGTACTACCTATCTAAATGCCTATGAAAGCTTAGTCACAGTCTCATACAAAAAAATTCTGTACGGGTCTAAAACTACATATTAGGCAGGCTATTTTATAATTATGAGGGAAAAAAAAAATAACAGCAAGTAAAAATAGAACCAAACAAGACAGAAAGGAAAAAAACCAAANTAGAACCAAACAAGACAGAAAGGAAAAAAACCAAAAAAAAAAAACCAACAAAACAAAACAAAAACAAACAACAACAACAAAAAAACAACAAAACAAACCCACTGCAAAGAAATATAATATGAGAGAGAGAAATAGAAAGAAACAAGCTTTCTATGCATTTCTTAGTGGCATCAATTGTCCTGATCTGTCCCTTCAACTACACATGTCTTCTCCCTGGAAGAAAAGATGAAGTGACGGATTTTGCATTCAGCAGCACAGATACACTATGTTCTTTTACTTTACTCCTAAGTGCCTACAACGATGCAGAGAAAGAATGACAAGGGAAAGCTTATCATTAATTGCAGGCATTGTGCCAGTTGAGTCCCTTAATACAATGCCTTCTCAGAATCCAAGGAAAATGAAATATGTAAAAAGATCACCAAGCCTAGAGAATCTTTATGTAAGTATAAAAAAGAGAGGCAAATCTGATGAGGATGTATGTGTGCTTTTTAAGAAACTCTACCCCACACGAAGAAGAGGAAATTAATTAATTGCATGAGAAATACTGTGTGCATATATTAGAGTTTTCTTCCACTGACAAAAGAAACACAGACACGAACATTTTTACAGGTCAACTTAAGTCTTCATAAAAAAAACAAACAACCCAACTGATTGTCAACATTGCTAATTAATAAACACTTCTGCGTAACATTAAGGTATTTAAGCTAGAAATCACAGGTTTTTTTCCCTGCTATGAATGTCAAAGTATCTAAGTTTTAACGTGATTTGACACTAAAAGATTGTCCACTGTTCTTAGTTTTCAACACTGCTCATAACACCAATAAAACCAGAACTGTAATTTTTGTTAAAAAACAAAACAGAACAAACCAATCAACCAAAAAAGAAACAATAAAAAAAAAGAAACAAAAATCCCACAACACACAAACTCACACTTTCAATATTTGAGGATATTATTCTGCTGAAAAACAGTTTCCACACAGTAAATTCTCCCTGCACACTTTAAATGAGCAGTTCAGTGTGACAGAAGAAACATAATATTCAGAGCGAGTCATTCATATGTGGCAATATAAATGATTCCTTCCAATGTGCTGATGAAAAACATATTTCTATTTATTTGAGGTATCACACATCATAGTAGAGAATCCTTTAGACTGAGTCCATTCATCAAAATCAAGCAACTATGCTAGCAGACAAGTTACTGGAACACTACACAGTTGTTTTTTATCAGTAACAAAATTGACTATATTTAGAGGTTAAAATGTAAATAATAGAAATTGAGTTGTGACATGAAGAGTATCATTGCAATATGATAGAAAAATGCAGTAAGTGAATAATCATGTAGCCTTTCTTCTAAATGGGCTCCCATTGAAAGTTCCCAACAAAGCTTCAGAGTAACACAAAAGTTATTTCACATCTGTTCGTATTCAGTAGCTTCCCAGCTGAATCTGACACATTGTAAGAGAAAGTTAAAATTCATAATTTTAGATAAAAAACTGGGTTTGGTTTTGGTTTGGTGGTGGTTTTTTTAAGAAAAAGTCTCAGTTAATATTAAGCTCAGTTAATATTAAGCTCAATTTAATCCTTAATGTAAGACATTCACAATCTCTTAAAAATAAAAATACGATTTAAAAAGAGAAAAAAGACAACAAAAACCCATAATAAGCACAAGCTTCAACAGCTGTATGCACTTTTAATCTTCAGAAAAGCATGTGTTCTGAGAATCATGTTTGTTTTTAAAACATCTGTAGGCATTATAAAGAAAATTACATTCTGCAAAGCCCAACATATTGCAATCAAGCATCATGCACGTTGCTATTCTCATCTTATGCAGAGCGTACCAATACTTAACCTAATACTGATGAGAGTACGCACCCCCTACAAGTTATTAAGATAATCAGAATACATTTTTTACTTGACAAAACTTTTATTTGTAAGAAGAGAAAAGGATTATTTTAACTAATCCCTTTTTTACACCACAAGTCATATAATTTTTTTTTAATTGTGACTGGGAACAGAAAGTAGAAAGCCACTTGAACAGAAGGTGAGGATGACGAGCATTTACAAGTAAAGAGATTAGGTCTTTCTTTATCCTAACTTCAGTGTAACAGTCCTTAATGCATTTGGCATATCAATTGATCAATGCCTATTGAGTTACATAGACAAGTTTGGGAAAACCATGTGATAATCAAATCTCTTTAAGGATATATTTATTTGAAGCTTTCTACTATCATCTGAACTCTCATGCACTTCAGCATTCAGCTAAATTACACAGATGTTCTCACAGATGAATACTGACTCTACCAGCCACTCTTGCATGGAGTAGCAGGTTGCTGTCAGGTGGCCATACCATACTTTCCATTCTTAGAGAGCAAAAGCACATTGCATTTCACAGGCTGGAAAAGCCAGGGACACAAACCCCTCTTTTTGACTCTACTGTGACTTTTTGCTAACTACAACAAAACTGCTTGTGAAAAAAGCATTTTTACACTTATATGACCCCCCCCTCCCCCCACTCCACAACACAGCAGTAACACTTTGTACTTCATGCACTGCTTCCAACAGAGGAGCAGACAGCTTCCACTGACTCACCTTGCAAGCGAATGTTCAGATGCTAGCAGGAAAAGAAAATTGATTCCTGCAGATATGCTGCACCAGGCAGCCCAACTTTTGCCTGGATATGATAGAGGTGGGAAGGGAAATAGGAATGGTCATATGCAAAAGATAAAAGTCTGTACTGGAGCGGTAGAAAGAGCATAATTTCTGGTGAAGTGTCTGGTTTTGCCATTACAGTTTCTAAGCAAATCAGGTTCAAGGAATAGCAGAGGTTGTTTCTCCCCATGTTAAGTAGGACACACAAATCCTGTCCAGCAATGAGTAATGTATACATTATGTGCCTTCCTCAGAGAATTAGAGCCCTAACTACACTCAAAACACCCCAGAGTTATTACTGCTGCTAATACTACAGACCCGTAAACTAAGGCAGCAAGAGATCAAAGAACAGATTAGGAGAGTATTTTGGGAATTCAGAACACTTAACATTCACACACAAGCCTGAGATAAGGACTCGCAGTTCAAGTTATGAAATCAAGTCAGAAATTGAATTGTAAGACAGGCTACTTTCTCTTCATACGCATACTTACATATACTTTGAATCATCATTTAGAATGCACAGAGCAAAGATGCTAGTCAAAATACAAAAGCTGAATGTCAGTTCATGTGAATAAGAAAATTAATTTCTCCTTCTTAACCAGAATATGAACATTTATCAAGCTTCGCTAAAAGTTATTAGAAAAAATAATTCCAACAGTATAGATTCACTGCCCAAAGTCACTACATCTGTCGTGTGACTGCCTTGAGCTTTGCTATGCAGTTGTGTAGCCAGATTGAGCATGTCCAGCAATATGTTCAGCAAGCGATGTATTTCAGCTGTTTCTTGTCCTTGTGCATATACCTGTTTTGACAATGTTCTAATATGAAGAACATTGCTGTCAGAAGCAATCTTTTTGCAACTATAATGCATAGCCTTTCAGAAAACCATGCAGAAATGCTAAGTTACTGGCATTGGGAAACATTGTCTTAAGCAGTTTAACCAAATCTTCACCGCTTTCCCATGTGAACTGCTGTGCTGGTTTGAGACTAATTGGAATATTTTAATGAAAGAAATTAGGTCATTGGTTGTGAAAAGAAAATAATGATGAAGTGGTGGGCGAGAAGCTGGACATGAGCAGCCAGTGCACGCCTGCGGCCCAGAAAGCAAGTCATACCCTGAGCTGCATCAAAAAAAGTGTGGCCAGCAGATCCAGCAAGGTGATTCTGCCACTTTGCTCTAGTGACACCTGGAGTACTCCGTCCAGTTCTGGAGCCCTCATTACAGGAAGAACATGGATCTGGTCGAACAGGTACAGAGGAGGGCCATGAAAATGATCCTAGGGTTGAAGCACCTCTGCTATGAGGACAGGCTGAGGGAGCTGTTTGATCTGGAGAGGAGGAGGCTCCAGGGGGACCTAATAGCAGTCCTTCAAATACCTGAAGGGGGCCTACAGGAAGGATGGGGAGAAGCTGTTTGAAAAGGCCTGCAGTGATAGGATGAGGGGCGATGCGTTCAAGCTTGAGAAAAGCAGATTTAGATCGGATGTTAGGAACAAGTTCTTTACTATGAGGGTGGTGGAGCACTAGAACAGGTTGCCCAGGGAGATGGTTGAGGCCCCTTCCCTGGAAGACATTCAAGATGAGGCTTGAGGGGGTCCTGGGTGACCTGGTCTAGTGGGGATGTCCCTGCTGACTGCAGGAGGGCTGGACTAGATGACCTCTAGATGCCCCTTCTGGCCTGGACCATTCTGTGGTTCTATGATTCTATGAAGTCCATATCATTCATTGGTTTGCTGAGGGGGATAAAAAGACAAAATGTCAACAATTTCTCTCTCTGTCCTGGAACGTTTCCCTACTTGCTTCCTCTTCACTCTGCTCTAATATCTCTCCACTAACAAATAACAAGTAAGCTTCGTTGATTTGCTTGTTTTGGTTTCTGGTTGGGAAGGGAGACAGAGAGGGAGAAAGAAAAGGTAGCTTTGAGCCCTTCTGGGCAATTTTTATTTGTCTGGGAGCACGTTCAGATTTCTGTATTGTTTTCAATTTGTATATAATTGTAAATGCTTGTAAATGTATTGTGTATATATGCTTGTAAAGTTTGCTTTGCTGTAAATACAGCTTCATCTTACTTCCAAGGTGTCTGAGCTACTCCGGTAAATTCCAATAGTGGTGGTGGGGGAAAGTTCCTAACCCATCACAAATGCTGAGCAATAAATACTTCCCATTCACTGCCTAATGTGCCAGAAGAAAGTATGTGTTTATATACACAGTTATTTACTATATTAGAAACCATCACTGACAACTTCTTGGGAACATTAATACCTGGTGGTTATTTTCTGGGTTTAATACTAAATGAAGACCTTGGGATTTATACATGTAACAAAGTTGTTATTATTGTAACTGCAGGTTTGTGTTATTCAGACTTTATGTTGTTGTTGCTTCAGTTGGTCTGCTTACACAAATTCTAATAATCTTCATCTGAAAAAAAAGAAAGTGGAAAAGCCTTGGAGTCATTAATTTCTAATGTGCAACAGTCTTTCTGCAACTAATGCACAGAGATGATAGAAAAGACACCGTTTCCCTTTTCAAAAGATACTGCAATAAAAAGATATTAAAAAAAAGGATATTTGTGCAAGATATCTAACTGGTTAGCACCAAATGAGGCCTCACGAGCTTTCAGTCTGATAAAGAAAATCACATGAATTTCTTGGAAACCAAGAGCTGAAGAGGCAAAAAGATATTTTAGCTGGAAAATAGTAAGAATATACGGTTCATTTCCAAAAGTGGTTGGAGCAAAGATGCTACCCTAGATGTAGTTCAGTCATATGTTTAACTTTGTGCTCTGCAAGGAATCGAGGCGATTGTTTTCATCTCCTAAACCAAAGCATGCAGTTTGATTAAGGAACAGGTTAACAATCCTGAATTTTTATAATTTTTACAGTAGCTGAAAAAACAAAAAATCCTCAAAATATATTTTCCTTGAGCTTACATCTATGTGAATTTGATTACAAGACTATGGTTTAAGTATATCTGTTCCAAAAAGAATCTATCTTTACCTTGAAGCATCTCAATCAACTAACCTTGAATTTCTAGAAATTACTTTCTATCCTAAGAAGAATGAAGAGTAATAGATGATGTAGCACAGCAATGTAAAATCTTTCCTCAATAGAATTTATGTTTTTTCTACCCAGATGCTTGGACAACTCCTCTTCTGATTATTCATATGAGCCTATCCTTTCTGAAAATGTTTCCATTAATACTGACTATTGCATTGTACAGTTTCTGAATTAACAGATTCATAGAATGGTTTAGGTTGGAAGTGACCTCAAAGATGACCTACCTTCGGCCCCACTGAAATAAGCAGGGACACTTTCCACTAGATCAGGTTGCTTAAAGCCTTATCCAATCTGGAGTCGAACACCTCCAAAGAGCAGTCATTCAAGACCTCTCTGGGCAAGCTGTTCCAATGTCTCACCACTCTCACTGTAAAGAATTTCTTCCTACTATCTAGTTTAAACCTACCCTCCACAAGTTTAAAACATTCCCACTCATCCTATCATTACAAGCCCTTGTAAAAAGTCCCCTCCTGGCTTTCTTGTAGCTCCCCTTCGGGTACTGAAAGGCTGCTATAAGGTTTTCCCAAAACTTTCTTTTCTTCAGGCTGAACAGCCTCAACACTCTCAGCCTATCTCCATAGGAGAGGTACTCCAGCCCTCTGATCATCTTTGTGGCACTCCTCTCAACCCACTCCAGCAACTGGATATCCCTTTTATGCTCGAGGAACCAGCACTGGATGCAGTATGCTAAGAGGGTTCTCACAAGAACAAGAGCAGAGGAGTAGAAACACCTCCTTCACCCTGCTGGTCACAATTCTTTCGATGAATCCCAGGATATGGCTGGACTTCTGGGCTGCAAGAGAACATTGCCAGCTCATGTTGAGTTTTTCATAAATTGACACCTCAAGTCCTTCTCCTCGATACTGCTCTCAAGGCACTCTTTGCCCAGCCTATATTTGTGATTGGGATTGCCCTGACCCAGGTGTGGGACCTTACAGGTGCAGGATTCTTACATCAGGAACAGGATTCCAGTAACAATAAAGGTGGATTGTCAATATTAATGTAAAAGGAAAAGACTTGTGAAGGGTGGGGTTTGGGGGGTTGGGTTTGGTTGTTTGGGTTTTTTTGGTTTGTTTATTTGGTGGGGTTTTTTTGTTTGTTTGTTTTTTTTTTTTCTTCTTTGTAAATCATAGTAAATGAAATACCAATTGTCATTTTAAAAGGAACTTGGGCAGTGCAAGCTGCACTTTTGGAGCTTTAACCACAATATCAGATGAGTAGTTGCCTGCTTAAAATGAACTAATACGACATTTTAAAGCATCAGCCTTGATGTACAAAAGAACTCTGTTTAATACACTGGATTATTAGCTTAATACATATTTCTGGATTTAAACTCTCCTGTTTAGACTTCCATCTCTAAGATTCACATTACTCATACTTGAACCTTTCACTAAAGAAATCATATCTCCTTATAGACTGGTTCTGACCTCACTCAAAAAGTTAGGAGGTGACAGAAAACTGGTAGATTACTAATATACTAATTGTAGTTTACTAATATTTTATGGGGAAAATGAGTAAGATTTCTTGCTCTGGTATGCTAGAACAACACTGCATTCAATATTTAATATTCACCACATCCTCAGCTTCTGACTTCTATAAACAACTAATACATCTCTATCTTCAAAGCTGTGATTTGAAATGTACTTAATTAAGTTAATAAGTGAGAAAAAAAGTTTTTTTCAAATGATTGTGCTCTAAAGATGATATAAATTGGACAAGAAGTATACATTGTAAGTGAAAGCTCCTTGTATTCACAAATTTGTGATAGTTAGATAGCAACTCATATTTTCTGCCTCACTGAAGATTCTGCTACCAGCAACAGCAGAAAAAATATTCAAAACTTCATGATGTTTGTCTTTGAGGAACTGCATCTGTGTCACATTACGAATATAAGCAAGTTAATAAACTCATAGTCCCAAGTTTTTCCGTATCAAGAGCTGCTTATTGGAAAGACTGCAAGAGTAAATGCATGATGATACAACAGCCCTGTAAAATATTTACTATGTCCTATCAGTTCTATCTCCTGTGCCTTCTCTATCTTCTATCTCACTCAAAATTTTCACTCATATCCTCTCCTTCTGCAGACTAGTTTTCTAAGATTGCAAAAAGATGCTTAAACATTCAAGGTCAAACTGAGGCAAGCTCAACTGAAGAGAAAATGTTTACACTCCAGAAGTCCCCAGACATAATGGCTGCTTATGCTTACACGGCTGTGGAATTGCACAATTTTGTATGAAGTTGTGGATTCCAGTAAAAACAAGCAAACAGACACTTCTCAGTTGTTTTTTTTTTCATATTCAGTTCCACAGTGGACACATATGTTTCTAAAATATTATGAAATTATTAAAGTTTCCTAAAGGCTAACTTTTTCAAATAAAATGATTGGGTTTAAAATTGACTACACTATAATGACAAAGGAATAAATTATTGTACCAATAGAATCTAAAATAAACACCACTTAGACTACTCAATGGGAAGGTGAGAGCCTGCTTGAAATGCAGGCTCCTTCTCACCTAAGGAAACCAAACTGTTCTGGACTTCTGTCATGCTCTTTTGTTCTCATAAATCTTATGCTGGACTCATCATCTAAGAACAATATGAGTCAGTTTGTAACTGTATGTTTGAAGGCAGTTGGTCAAAGATTTACAGCACAGAGGCTTAGTGCCCTACATTTAAGGCAGGAGAGAGACTTTCATTCCACTGTTCAGTGCTATAGATCTCATTGTTCATAAAAGACCAATAAAGTGGGGAAACTGATGATGTTTAACCACTCAGGTTTCCACTCTATACGAGAAAACAGAAGACAACATAAGCTTGCAAGCACAGCAGACTTCTACCTTTGTCAAATCAAATAAAAAACAAACGTTAAAGATACTTCTGTGTGCCAGTTTCAAAATGAATTGTTGCTCTCTTTTGTAGCACTGGTAGAATAAAAGAGAAGTAGGTTCCACTTAGATATTAATTCTGACTAGTCTTGAAAGTTGAAATTTCAGATAGATCTATCTTCATTTAGCCAATAAAACTAAATTTCTTTCACTTTAGGAAAAATCTACCTCTGATCCAGAAGGGAGAATAAACTTATCAAACCCAACTATAGTAAGGAAAGGAGTAAAACTGGTATCCTATTTCTTAAAGAAAGTTTCTTTTTGTCAAGA
>VWYK01019667.1:0-15144 GCA_013399775.1 Semnornis frantzii | reverse complement strand
AAATAATAAAAACAAAACAAAACCACAGCATCAGAGGTCTATAATTCAAGGGAGACAATGGGAGTATAGACTTCTCAGTCTACCTCTTTGGCATAATTTGAAGCATTTTGAGATGCATTGTATAGAAAATTACATATAATTAAAATGCTATATATGTAAAACCTCTGGGTATCACCATCACTTTTATTTTTAAGATACAGAAGATTATTATCACAGAATGTCAGTGGCTGGAAGGGAGCTCAAAAGATCTTCCAGTCCAACTCCCCTGCCAGAGCAGAATCACCTAGAGCAGATCACACAGGAACGCATCCAGGCAGGCTCTGAATATCTCCAGAGAGGGAGACTCTCCCTGGACAGACTGTTCCAATGTTCTATCCCTCTCATGGTGAACAAATTCCTCCTCACGTTAACATAAAACTTCTATGCCTCAACTTCTGCCCACTGCCCCTTGCCCTGTCATCCGGTATCACCGAGAAGATCCTGGCTCCATCCTCCTTTGCTGTTTCCTCAGGCAAAGCACTATCAGTCCATCCATCCAGTAACCTCCTAACAAACGCTGAGCTCCTCAGACAATGTCATTCAAATTAGGAATGGAGATTTCAAAGATAAACATTTACAACTTTGCAGAAATCTGTGGCTGGGTTGGTGAGTAAGAGACTCAAAGTAAAGCTGGTGTTGAGAAAAGGATTTCAGTGAAGCACAGGAGTTCCAGTCCTGATGGGCAAATCAGCACATTACTAGCTCTAGCATCTCTTGCCCAACAAATAGCTATAGGACATGCAGTGGTCCCACATGGCTCTGGACACAGAGGAAAAGACAAAACAATTGTTGCACTCCAGGCAGCAGTTAAAAAGTAGGAAAAGACAAAGGTGTAAGATGTTACATGGGTGTATGAGAAGTTCTAAAGAAGCCAGGCTTCTACTCACTACTGGGTGAATGCTCAGATATAAAACCAGATCATGCTAAAATAAAAAAATCTGGGATTGCCTTCCACAATGTTAGCAAGTACTTTAAGTTTAAAACTACAACAACAAAACACTCACAAACAAAATAACCCAAACAAAACAAAAAAAAAAATCAGTTTCCATGTTTTTCTACTTATTTTATATTTTGCTTTTAAAGGTCTTTTGGGGGAAATTTAAACATCAAACGTGGATTTTTTTCCCACTGTTTTCCTAGCTTGCTTTCCTATTTCTTTGTGAGTAGAAATTGACATTTACAAGAAAAATAACATCAACTCACGATGCACAGGATTGCCAAGTGAAAAATTCTTTCAGGATCAGAATAATAAAACTTGTTGCCCATTTTTCCCTGTTATTTGAAGGTGACTGCTGTTCTAACCTCCAGAAACAGAACAGCATCCTGACTTCATAGTTAGGCATTATAATTGCTATGCCTCGAGTTACTTCAATTATCAGAAGATATTTTCTCCTTCATATTTATACACATTCATAAACTTTCATGTCACTGACTCTTCATTGTCAGAAAAGCCATGTTTTCCTGTTTAACCACATCTTTCCTATACTAAACATTATGTTTGCTATTGTTTTCTAGCCTTTCATCCCAAACAGTATTGTAAGAAAATCAAAGTTTCAGTTTAAAGAGGTAACAGCAAAACAAGATGAAAACAAACAACCTTTCCAGATCTCCTTACACCAGAAAAAGAAAAATTTAGGATTTTGGAGCAAATGAGGACACACAAGGAACCCCCTGCCCCACAGAATATTTCAGTGTTTGGAGCTGATGATAACCTCATATTCTAAAAATTTGAGTAATTCTATCATATTGCATTCTAAAGAGGAAAAAAAAATTGCTCTATTTTATCAGACTCTGTAGCTAATCAAACAAGTACATAAAATGCACTTTTATATTGGACCATTTTTGATTTACAAGTTAAAGGTGGCAACCATTTAAAACTGCCACAATTGCTGCAGTCTTTTTGTGAAAGTTAAGTGCTGTCCTCGGGGGTAACTTGCAACAGAATAACTGAAGCCTTGCTGGAGCTGACTGTGTGCTAATAGTCACAAAAAATTTAAAACATCTGTACAAGAATAAATCAACTGTTAGTGGGAGAGATCTTAAAATGTTAGACTATAAATTTAAATTTTAAAAAAAAAGAAAAAAAGAAGGGAAGCTTGCAGCTAAGACAGGAGATGACTGAGACAAAAAGAACAGCTGCAAAACCAGTACAAGAAACCAAGCCAACACATGAAGAGTGTTCACAAGATTAGAACATGGGTGTAGGAGCTCACCATCAAAACCACATATATTTCAATGTCCCACAAAAAGATACAGCACAGAAATAGAGTACAAGAATCTTACACAAAGACTGAAAAAGAAGAGAGTCCTTAGCTTTTGTCAGTTATCATACCATACAACAAAAGAGGAGAGCCAGCCAAGCTCTACCTTGACTCTGCAGAGAAGAGCCAAAAGCACCACTAGCACTGTCAGCCACAGAAAAGGCAGACTATCATTCTGAGACTGAACAACACCATTTTAAAGGTGCCATCCAACATGAAATCTCTTCATACACAGGTACTCACCATGTTTACCTCTGGTAATGTCAACATACTGGCAGAGTCTGGGATGGGTGATTGTTTTCAGGATTTGAAATCTCCCCAAAATCTTAATGGAGTTAGGTGTCAGAGGAAGGCCATTACTTCCACAAACATCATGTGGCAGAGCTGAGGCAAAAAAGGTGGAAGCACCCATCTCGGTGTCTTTCAGAGGAAACATCTTCTTCACAGAGTCCTAAGCCCTTGGAAGCAATTTGTGTTCCTTGAAAAGAGAAAACACAGTGAAAAACTATCCACAAAAAATACAGAATCCTGTGACTCAGCTAACTAGTTTTTCCTAAATACTGCAATTAAAATTCTTTCTTGGGTTGTGCTTTTTTTTTTTTCTCTGTTACGAGGGAACAGGATATTTTTTGCTTAATGAACAAAATAATAACTATAATACACAATGCTACTGCATCACAAACTCTACATTTAAAGATGATGTTAGGAGGAAGTTCTTTCCAGTGAGGGTGGTGAGACACTGGCACAGGTTGCCCAGGGAGGTTGTGGCCGCTCCCTCCCTGGAGGTGTTCAAGGCCACGTTGGGGGAGGCCTTGAGTGACCTGTACTAGTGGGAGGTGTCCCTGCCTATGGCAGGGGGTTGGAACTGGATGATCCTTGAGGTCCCTTCCAATCTTACCATTCTATGAAGACATAATGATAGTTTTGAAGAGAGACTTAAAAGTAAGAATTATTTTTAGGATCAGATAAATGCTAAAGCATACAAGCAGTCCTCAGATAGCTAATTCAACACAGTAGGTTACTCATTCAAAAAAAATCAGTGAAGGCATCAAATAGAAAAAAGCTCTTCTGGGATACCATCTTGTGTTTTATGAAGGCCACACTTTCATACTACCCTAGCTTTACTGATAATCTAGTATCTATATACCATAATTATTACCAATATTTAAAGTTGTGGAGTAACAACATTTAAATCCGTATCAAAGTCTGTCAGACCTAGAAAAGGAGAGTGCTACACATCCTTGTCATGTATAAGGGACATGATTCTACACCTCAGACTCTCCTTCTCTATGTTGGAAAGACATACATTGCATTGATTTGATGCTTTGGAGCAATGAATTATGCACACAATGAATTACAGCACACAAAAACACTAAGCAACACTGAGAAATGAAATACAAAAGGCAGCCCCTCATCTACAGAGCAACTTTATTTTGCTCCATCGAATAGCTACTGCTCTCAAAAAAATGATTTTTTTTCTTCAGAATTCAGCACTTTCTAGCTATCATTGACAACTTTTTCATGGCAGCATTGCTAAGGTACTTAGGAATCAAGGGTCACCATGGACTCTGCCCTTAAATTAAAAAAAATTAAAAAAAAAATAAAAAACATTCAAATGTGACATGGAAGCAAATGTTGCTTATACAAACCATTCTAAATAAATCCATCTTCTGAAACTTCTGTGGTCTCTAAAGCATCCACATTCAGAAATGAAGACAAAGCAGCCATATGCTAGTATCTGCTAGCAATTTAAAACTACTAGCTGTTTAAATGCCTTCCAAGCATGCAGATATCAATGTCCCTTGCATGAAGGCAGCTTTTCATAATTAAAACATAAATGTGATCAGCACTCCTCTACTGAATTATTTTTAAAGCAACTGAGAACAATTTCAAGAAAGCAGGTGCCCTAAACAGTTATGCTTACACTGTTTTTCCATTAAATCATAGCATTTTCAAAGTAGGCCTTTTTCTAAGAAGAAATTCTTTCACCATCTTCTCTCTGCTCGTCTTAAAACATTCCTGTTGCAATTTGTTCCTGTAATTATTAATTTGCCAAAGCACTTGAAATACAAGCTGCAACTTTAGCTGCAGTGTTGCTATTTCACAAAAAAATCAAAACTGCAAATTGCTTCCCACTGTCCACCACCACTCAGCTACTCATAAAATTTATTAAAATGTAAAAGAGACATTGAAGAAAAGTTGATTCTTGCTGAAGGGAGCCCATAAGACTGTCGCATAGTAATAATAACAGTAACAGCAGAAGGGGGACAGTAATTTAATTCACAAATCTTTTCATCTGCTGTATAAATACTACAAATACTATAAGATTGCTTAAAAGTCTAAATATAAACAGTTCTGTGTTTAGCCAAAGGTTCTCCTGTGGCATAACATCAAAATATCTTTTACAAAATTTTCTAATACTTTGTCATTGAAGTAAGAAGTATTCTGTATATAAAGAATAACTCTGGAGTCACAGGCAGATGATTACACCCTATACTCACATTAAGCATACTCAAAAAAATAACATTGTTATTCTGTCCAAACTAATGAATTCTGTGCAGAAAATAAACATTCTGCTTCAGATTCCACCTACAGCAATTGAGCAACAGGTAAAAGCAACATGCCAAAATTTTCATTATCACACTGTTGACCAAGATAAACAGGAAATGCAAATCAGATTTTTAGGAGGCTCCAGTGTCATTTTATCTTCAATGAATACAAAAATTTTGGGGAAAAAAAACCAAACAGGTATCACGGTGTTTTTGCCACAGGTAAGTAAGAAATATTTGAAGCAGTATTTCATAGAAATGTTAAATAGCAATTCCTTTCACTATTGTTTTAGCGATATCAAAGCATGATTTTACTCAAGTGAAAAAGAAGTCATCAGGAAATATTAAGAAATTCTCTATCTCAGCAGTGCTTCAACGGCTCTGTCATGCATGCATGAAAGACTGTATTCTACACAGCACTTGCATAGGAGTTAAGATGTTGCTGATTCGGAAGTCAGCCTTAAGAGTGAACAAGACATAAAGACATCTCAAGTTTTCTATCTGCCGGTGGAATATTTAGCTAGTGAAGAAAAAATAAGATCACTTGGGTAGGATGAAGGAAACATAAAAGGTAATCCATCACAAGACAGACGTTTAGTCACATCTCACTGTAAACCTGTTATATCTTTTACCTGTTGATCTTTAAGCTACAACCTGTTTGCCTGTTCTGTTACATCGAGTATCCTCATGCACATAGGGATGGGGATTGTTACTACTTGATTTACACTATACACAGGTGATCAACAACTGAATTTAATAAAGGCTAAATGACTGTTAGAAATGCCGGTAACCCCGGGCAACTCTGGTAGCCTCGAAAAGCCGATAAACACTCTAGTCAGAAACACCTTCCACACACTACACCCAAAACCAAGCCCCGGGCCTGCCTTTCCGAAAGGTACCCCATGGCGCTGTGGGGGCAGCGCCCGCCCTCGCCTCGCCTCGCTCCCACTACCCTGGCCGAATCAGCCGCTCGCTCAGCCCCTCTGTTACCCAGATCACCGGCAGGGGCTGACCTTTGCGGGGGACGACCAGCCTAGGCACGACCTGGCAAAGGAAAGAGACCACCAGGGATGGTGTCAAGAGTTACCGGCGCGCTGGCCGCCTCAAACATGCGTCACACCTTCGCGCACGGCGACGTCACTTCTCCCCACCGGCCGCTGGAAGGACCCTGACATAGAGATGTCCAGCGCGGCGCCTGAATAACCTTTTCATTTAGGCCGGGGAAAAAAAAAAAAAAGCTTTAACACTCTTTCCCGTGCACCCTCCGTGTATGTGTTTGTGCCAATACCTTCATAACGACGTGCTGGGTGCCTTGGCTGTAAAAATAGTGCTTGCTGGGGGTAGAGGCTTTCCGAGGTGCCTTTTTATAAACCTCAGGCGCGCGTTTGACGTTCTGCAGGAGGGGTCCTTTTGCCTGAGCGGATGAAGGTGTGTGGCGGCGGCTCGGTTAATGTGAGTGCTTCTTGGGCTGTGGGGAGCTGGCAGAGGTTCAATATAGAAGGGGTAGCTTGATTCCCCTTCCGGGTTCTCCTAGTGCGTTCGTGAGTGGGTCATTTCGGCTTCCCTTCTCCGTTAGAGGACTATGTCGTGGTGTGATGCCCTGGGGTTCTTGCCTCGGGCCTGATTGGGCCGAGCGGGAGCCTGTTAGTTTGCTGCGAGGCACTGGCGCAGTGCTGGATCAGCTGAAGTGAGGATGACCTGTGGGATGTGTGTCGCAGCGGTTGGCTTAGGGAGGTCTTTGCCGTTCCTCAAGGGAAATTCCCCTGCAGCGGATGGCCAGGATGAGTGAAATTGGATGAAACTGCGTTATATTCGTTGTTTAATTCATATGAATAACTTGATCACGGAGCTTAATGTGCGCTGTAGCTGTAGGGTGGTGTTGGAAATGAGAACACTGCACTTTAGGGCCATACAGGTGAAGAGATTCTTTTGAAATTAGTTATGTGTCTTTATTTAGATCGTCGACTGAAATGACGGCTTGGAAGTGTGGTGGGATGTTGAAGAAAGTGACGTAATAACCTGTAAAATATCTATTGAGCTTTGCAAAATAACAGCTGTAACTAATCGAAACACATTGAAACTACTTTTTCTGTTTTGGTAAATAGTATCCATATGTTCGTTAAGTATTTGCATGGATGTCAGTGTAAAATAGAATACAACCGTTTGGTCCATCCTCAGTAGAGGTACTTGCAAGAGTTGATGTACAGTCCCAATCCTGCACAGGCTGGATTACAGGACTGACCTGATGATTTGTTGCTTTTTGGGTTACGTAATAAGCCACAGCTAGCCAGCCAGCACATGATAGTGTCACTGAAGTACCCTGTACCTTAAGGTAATCAGCAAGTGGCTTTGCGCTGGGTTTAGCATCTAGCAAAATGAAAAAAATGCTGCTGCAAAATAAGTAACCTTTGCGTTTTCTGCTTTCTTTGTTCATATAACACAGGCACTATGTTTTTTTCAATAGAGTCATTGCTTTTCACAACTAGTTTTGTGATTCAGAATGCTTACATGTTTTTAGTTGAGGATGTACTAATTAAATGTATCATCCCATTTTTGTATGACCTTATTATTCACTTGCTATATAGTTTTCCAGTTAGGTTTAAATAATAATACATTATTTACCAGGCCTGTTGGCCTATAAAATAAAGGCTAAGTCCTAAAATTGGCGGTTTTTTTTAATATTTNATCTTGAGTCCTGTGTCCAGTTCTGGGCCCCTCAGTTCAAGAGAGTTGTTGAGGTGCTTGAATGTGCCCAGAGAAGAGCAACAAAGCTGGTGAGAGGCCTGGAGCACAGCCCTGTGAGGAGAGGCTGAAGGAGCTGGGGTTGTTTAGCCCGGAAAAGAGGAGGCTCAGGGGTGACCTCTTTGCTGTCTGCAGCTACCTGAAAGGAGGTTGTAGCCAGGTGAGGGTTGGTCACTTCTCCCAGGTGACCAGCGACAGAACGAAGGGACACAGTCTCAAGTTGTGCCGGGGGAAGTATAAGTTGGATATTAGGAGAACATTCTTCACAGAGAGAGTGATTTGCCATTGGAATGGGCTGCCCAGGGAGGTGGTGGAGTCACCATCCCTGGAGGTGTTCAAGGTCAGACTGGATGAGGCACTTAGTGCCATGGTCTAGTTGATTGGATAGGGCTAGGTAATAGGTTAGACTGGATGAGCTTGGAGGTCTCTCAACCACGTTGACTCTATAGTTCTAAGACTAGAAATAACATCAATTGCATTCTGTGATGAGGGGAAACAAGCAACCCCCTAGGACTTCTTATGCTTTACAAAATAGTTTAAATCAATTCTTGATGTTTTCTGAGCATCAGTTGAGGAATTCTCTTCTACTGGAGTCTTGACTTTCTCCTGACCTGGAAGCTATCTGGTTCTTAGAAATCCTGCCTGCTTTACAAGTCCCCGTAAACACGCTGGAGAAATATCTGTATACCAAAAGTAATATAAAGCAGTTGTCATAAGAAGGGTTGATCAAGTGTGCAGGGAGACAAATCTGGTAGCTGCAATAAT
Organism: Semnornis frantzii; assembly: GCA_013399775.1. Classification (NCBI taxonomy): domain Eukaryota; kingdom Metazoa; phylum Chordata; class Aves; order Piciformes; family Ramphastidae; genus Semnornis; species Semnornis frantzii. The sequence continues at coordinate 6,788 of VWYK01019667.1, read as the reverse complement.
ATTTTTGGATTTTCCTGATTACAATTTGATTGTTGTATGCCACAGCTGCAGTGTGAATGAATTCATTCACTTTGTCTCTTTTAAGGGAGATTTTCCTAGAGCCTAAATAATGTCAAATACTAGACAATACAGATAAAACCGAGATGTTGACAAAGAGGGCATGAGAACATGGCAAAGAGACATGAGAACAAGGTAAATAGCAGTTGTTGTTTCTTGTAGAAATATACATTATATAATGTCAGTCCAGCAGAGATCCCCAGAAGCCCATATTTCCTTCTAAACAGTTACCTGTATGGTTCTTATTATTGTCACCAAGAAACGTTTATCTTGTTGGGTTTCCTTTCATATTGGTGGTGGGGAGGGAAATAAATGTTTGGTTTTCATTTCCATGGTTACATTGGTATTAAACAGTAGGGGAGATAATAGTCTCTGCTTTTTTTCCCTGGTGTGGTGGAAGCCATCCTTACTCGTAATTTAATATGGTGCTTTTGCTTTCATTATTCTGACATTTTTTTTTTCTTGGTTAAAAGTGTTTTCCTTTTAAAAAAACTGCAAAATATTTTACTGATCAGGAAGTCATCAGCTAAAGTTTCCATCGTTTTCTTTTCTCTTGGAGTATAAGAAAACCAGTACTGTCTGCATTATGATGTTAGAGGTCAATTTCTGCACAGTGAGTGTGAAATTAGTACCCTGGTGTTTCATTTCACAGATGTTTTATTTATCCTGTTTTCACAGTTAGCAAGCCTTTGATGTGTTTTTTTCTCCCAAATAATCAGAATTGAATATGTGGAAATACCACAATTAGAAGGGTAGATTTCAGTACACATTTTTTTCCAAGTTAACTCAAACACAAAAATAAAAAAAGAGGGAAAATATCTTGGGTTTGTAACACTAGGTATAATGAAAAAACCTCAGCAGAAGAGAAGCAAAAGATCTTAAGCTCATTCTCATCCGTTATACCTTAATCACTTTTGACAGATGTTTGCCTAATCTGTTTTCAAAACTGGAGTGATGGATATTCCACAGCCTCCAAAGGCAGTCTGTTCAGTTCTTTACTCTTGAAAGTTTTCCAAATGTCTAACTTAAATCTTCATTCTTTTTATTTTTCCCCTCCTTCTGTCTGCAGTGGAGCTGGTGAACAGTTTAGGCCCATTCTCATACCAGTTTCAAGAACAAAAACAGGTCTTCTATCTATCTTCTCTGCTATAGACTAAACAACTGCACCTTTGTAAAGCTTTTTGATCTTCTTTGAAGTGTCTCTAATAAGTTCAGAAACAGGAAAGGAAAATCTGAATGAAAGTAAATCTCTTTGGCAATTGTTTGGGGTCTTTATTATGCATAAATGCAATGGAAATATTGCTTGGGAAGTCTGTTGAGCAGTAAGACAGCCTATATTAAAACGTGGCTAGTCAGGCCTTTCCTGACTTGCCTCTTCGTTCCTTCTGTCTCGCTTCTATTTTAGAAACAGGAGGTTTGTGCTCATTTTGAGGCATGGCAAGGGAATAGATTCCCATGTGAGAAGTTCTCTAATGTTTGTGGTCTGATTTGTCTCAATTAACTCATCAGTCAGTTGTCTTTTCACTTTTGGGGCCATAAAGTCTTCTCACGGTTAAGTCCATATCAATCATGAAGCATCTTACAAGCAGGAATTTCCATCCAGAAATCGTATCCCCTTTGGTTAGATCTGACAGAGCAAGGAAAAACACTTTTTGTGTGTAATAGAAACATGCTAGTTTGCTTTTGTGTAGTGGCTCCAAATATTTGGAGATTGTCACCATGTTTATTTGAGTATCCCTGAATAGCCTGAGCATGCTATGTTGAAATAGAAATAAGGGAAGTTCCTGGTTTGAGCATACTCTGTGCTTCTACGAAATACTCTTAAATTCAGTATGGTTAGAAATTTGAAACCAATGACAAATACAGTTTTGGGCATGGCAATTGCCATCGTTCTTATCGACAAAATTCATTGTTCCAGATCCCTCTTCAGTTTTCTTGTTGCTTATGATGCAGATCATAGCCTGCTCCTGGGTGATACACTGTAATACCAGGTGATTAGCCAACATGAAGAAAAGTTAGTTTAATTTAATTTATATAATTTTCTAAATGTTACTGCTGGTTTTGATCTTGTTGGGTTTTTTTTTTTTTTAATTATTATTGCATCTTTTCTTTGAAGTCTTGGAGCAGAGCACCTTCAGTTCACTTAGACATTTGTGGTTTGATTTGTTTCATTCTGTTTTGTCACAGTATTGTCAGTTGGTCAGTGGCCTTCTGATAAGGGTAGGTCACCTTTTCTGCCCAAGGAAACTGAGGAGGGGATGTTTTTCCATAAAACCTTTATCGTCCACACAGAGTGTGAACATTAATAATAAAGGTTTGTAAACCTTTTAATGGAATTATACTGAGACGAAAGATAAGGTTTCTCTTAAGTTACATTTACAGTCTGCAGCTGAGATAATTTGAAACTGGTCTATTTTGACTATTAAATGCTTCAGTGGTGTTAGTTGTAATGATTTGTTGACACTTGCTGTTTCTAAAAAAAATATCACTTTGATACCATACTGAATGGGGAATTACATAAATGCTTGTGTGCTGTATACAATTTCCATAAATTCCAAAAAAAGAGGTACTTTCTACTGACCTGGATTTTACATTGATTTTTAAAATTCTTGTTATTATTAATACTATTTTCAATAGTTTTTCTTTTACACTTAATTTGTATACAATTCTTACACCACTTCATATAAATTAATAGCTAGAAACTGTTTCTTGTCTCCAGAAACTGTGGAGAGAGAATATTGAACTAGCATTCATGTTAGAAAGCAATATATACTGTCTTTAACCATCATCTGTTAAACACAATTTGTGTAGAAGAGCCCATTCTTTTTTTTCCTTGGAATTCTGGGCTAGAGCATATTTGAATTCCTCTTATAACAGCTTCCCTGGTGTATTGTCTCCTATCCTAGTTATCTGAAAGCAGATTCTGAGATGCTTTATACTTTTGAAAGCAGCTGGCAAAGCATAAAACATCATCAAAAATTGCTTCAAGTTAGCAGATCTGTTTTTGGGATCACTTGGTATAATCTTTTGGCATAGAACTACCCATTATAGAAGACTTTTATCTTCATTTCCTTCTCATCAGGAGCTTTCCCAACGTAACTGCAACTGAATATGAATTAATAGTTTAAAGATAAGTCTTTGACTTCAGGACTCTCTCCCAAATGATCCATAGCTATTGGATCTGTTTTCTATCCCAGAGTGTTTCTCAATTACAGTTTAATATACAACATCATAGGGGCATTTTGTTTCAAAGATAAGTGAGCAGGTGGCTTCAGCAGCTCAGATGTTGGGGCATCTAGGGACTGCTGTTCCCACAAGAGCACAGGGGCTTGCATGTGGCAAGGCACAAGGTTTGGCTTGGTAGCAGCTGCTCTGGAGTGAGGGCTGTAAATTAACATTTGTGCTTGTCCTACTGGAAGGTTGGAAATCTGTGTGAAGTGCTTTAGTAATTGCTAACAGCAACACACTAAGGAAGGTGACTTCCTTGCCAGCTAGGCTGGGGAAATGAATCTTAGTGCTTCAGTTACCCTGGTACATCACAGTGGGTAAGTTCACATCTATATGACCATCTGTAAAATAACACCAATGATGGGAACTAGGCACAAATTTGGTTTGTTACATTTTACTGAGAGTTGACTTGAGAACTTGAACTTTGAATTTGCAGATACTGAACCGGGATATTCTAATCATAAAGTATTACTAAGAGTGTAACCATTTCACAGCAGAATTTGAAGCACAACCAAATTAGAATTTAAAGCACAATTTGTCTTAAACTATGGAAACAAAAGTTGAAGTACGTCTGTTCCCCAAAAACTGCTTGAAAGATTTCTGTAGATAGTGCCAGTCTTAGTTGGTGACATCAGCCCTTTCAAAGTCCGAGATGTGTACAAAAGGGTTTGGGGTTTTTTTTTCACCCTGCACAGATCTAGTACTGAAAGAGTGGAGAATCATTTTCATCCAAACACTTTTAAAAGCTGCGAATGTGAAATTCTTCTCACTACATACAACTACAAAGAGGGTGCTGAAAGGCAATTACAGGACTGCTTATTTTTTTTGGTACCATTAAAATATTGCTATGCTTTCTCTCAAGCAGTGCTTAAGTGTTTACAGCAGATGTGGTCCAGAACTTTACCCTAGTCTAACATGCTATGAGCTTAATAACCACGTTGATATTCTGAACTGTGCCCAAAGGACTACTAAGTATGCTTGCTTTGAAACTGACTTATCAAGTGCTCATAGACCCAGATTTTTAGTAATAGTGATGTTCCTAACTGTCCTCTAACAGCTGGAGTTTTGCTAAGTGTACTAAAAGATAATTAAAAAAGTCTTTGATACTCTCCTCTAGTTCAGAATATAGAAAACGGCTTGGGTCAAAATTTACCATTTCAAGACAGCCCTTTTGGAAATTAATTCCTGTGTGTCAACTAGAGTAACTACAGTAGTCAGAAGTATCTTTTTGCATTGGGTTTACATTTGATGTATTGCTCTTGGCAGACTGATTTTGGTTTTCAAAATGTGAAGTAAACATATAAAATCTGTGCAAAGGTTCTCTAAGAATTCTCAATGTAGGTTGCTGGTACTGTGCAGGAAAAAAGAAGGGGTTTTGTATACAAAGGACATCTTTAAAATTTTCTTGTTTCAAATCAGTAGAAGATCTGAAATGGTTGTGTAGTTTGGCTGTTCATGCCTGAGCAGGAGGAATGCTGACTTTTTGATTTTATATATCCTTTGAATTGTTACTTTCTGCACTTCCCTTAGAAGTGATTGACAGGTATCTGCTGTACAGGTTTTGCTTCCGAAGTCGGTTTGTTTTCTTGATGAAAGTTGTAAAGTCTTGATCTGACAAAATGTGTATCTACTGAAGCCTTTTTTTTCCCTTTCTAGTTAGCTGGGTTTTTTTATTCCCAAATGAGGGAAAAAAATACACATTTCTACCACACAAGTTAAAACCATTGATGCAAAATGTAATTAGTTAAAATACTTATTTGTTATATCTGGAGATAAAACAAATAATTTATAGTACATGAGATGCTTGATAGGAATTTTAAGTCCTGTGTTTGGAGGCTGGTGCCGGGAATATGCAGTGCTCAGTACTACTGGCATGTGGTTTTGAAGTGACATGTAATTGTTCTGGCTCCTGAGGATGAGTTGTTGTCACTCCACTTTAGATTTAAAAGTTGATTTAGGCTTTTCGCTCCACAGATAAATAGATCTCTCTGTAGCATAAATGGGTATCTCTTATTGAAGATTTTCATTAAAATACCATCCTCTTGTGCTATGTGAATTGTGTAAATTCAACACTGGAAAGTACAATTATTGATGTGATGAATGAAAGTAGGGTGTTGAATGTGTGTAGCAGGGTTTTGCTCATGTAAATACTGCAAGCTGTGAAACTGCAGGCTCAAAGTCGGTCAAGGTCTTCTTTTCCCCTTACAGATGTGTCTGACAGCTTTGTTGCTCCTCATTAGGAGATATTTGGTATTACTCTTGCATTGCTTACACGCACACATGCACACAAACACATATTTTAATTTTCTCAGCTTTTATTTGACCCACATAAAAGAATACCTGAAATATCTGTCTCAGTAAATACCAGCAATTGTTAATACAGTTGTGGTTAGAAAAGACTGGGTGTGGAGTTTTTACACTTGATTTAACTGGTTAAATCCTGATTTCATTTAATTGTGCAACAGTATATCCTACTTTTACATGTAGAAAAGCTGGTATTAATGGAAAACCAATACATTCCAAGATTAGTTTCTACCACAGTTGAACTCTGTACAGTAACTATTAGGCAGATTTCAGACATTGAGTGCTGTAAATTAAAACCAAAAACTGGGATCAGTGTTCCCATTAACTACCCAACTAACAGTACCATTATTTTGGTACTATTGGTGACATAAAATATATTCCTTAATGATAGTCTTGTTTCTGATCTCTTCAAGTCTCTGAGGAGCAGGTATCTTTAAAACATCTTTTTCATAGGTAGGGTTTTGGACACATGGGCTGTTATTCTCATTGCTCTGACTTGGATTTTGAGAGAGACTTTTTAAAGATAATTCTGTTCTCAAATGAGTAACTACTGTGGTTATTCTTAGTTAAGGAGGTGGTATGAACACTGAATTTTTAAAGATAAAATCATAGAAGTCAATAAAATACCTAAAAGAAACAGTGTCCTGTTTGGTATCAACGGGTGGAATTTGGTGTGGTCCTGATAATTCTTTTGCTCTCTGCTTTATGGGTGATTTACACTGTAGTAGCAGCAATCTCAAGCTTTCACTTCCCAGTTAACTCTAGTGGGTGACAGGCAGCACGGATTCTTGAAGTTCCTGTGGCAAACGCTGACCTTGCAGGGTGTCTAGATGCAGCTGTGGCTGCTTGTACTTCCGAATTTGTAGACCTGTGTGTCAGTGATTGTAAAGTCCACCACTTGTCGTGGAAATATGACGAGGAGACTTTGAGGTATGAGTAGCATCTAGTTTTGGAGTGTGTTTATGGGTTTGGGTTTTTTTTGAGTTGTTTGTTTGTTTTCTTATTTCATGATAGCCACAGGATACATCATGGTTCGGAAAATGTAAGTTTTTATACATTGATGAAAAACCAACCCAATAATTAAATCTTGTCAATCAAATTTTTTTTTTTTTTTTTAAAAGAAGCATTCTGTTTGAAAGAACTGGATTTATTTTGAGTGTGGAAATCAGTGCTTAGGGTAAAAAACACAAGGTAGCACA
>VWYK01019664.1:9087-29691 GCA_013399775.1 Semnornis frantzii | reverse complement strand
AAAGTAATTTACTCTACAAAAGTCACTTCAACATTCACATAAAAAATTGTGGGTTTCTATCAATGAGACAATTGGATACAACTTCTAATTTTATATCTACTTAAAAAATCATGAGTGAACATCTAATGATGCACACAGCCCAGCTTATCAGAATTGCCTGTACTGAATTATGATACAAATGCCCACTAGCAATAAAAATCAGGCTCTTCATACTAAGCAAAATCTCCAAACCTCCCAAACTGCCTGGAAGGAAATACATGCGCTGTAGCACATCCCTGTAGCTAAAACGTCAAAGTAGTCTGTTAGGCAATAGAGTCTTTTTTGATAGCAATGCTGCAAGGGCATCTCTATACCTCAAAGAAACTATTCCAAATCATTTATGGCTTCCAGGTTTTGCTCCTGATAGTCCTCTTTCAGCCCCATTCCCCAATTTTTGTCCTGTCACACAATTGTGTAATTTAGGACACGTGGTACAAATGACTGACAAATACAGCACTGACATAAGCATGTTTCATTGCCTGACCTTTAACTATGTAAACGGGGGGAACAAAGAAGTGAAACAACAGAAAGTGCATTTAGAGAATGTTCTTCTTTAACAGGTTCAGAACATGTCCCAATCTATTGAAGTGTTAAATCTACGGACTCAGAGGGATTTCCAGTATGTTTTAAAAATGGAAACACAAATGAAAGGGCTGAAGGCCAAGTTTCGGCAAATTGAAGATGATCGGAAGACATTAATGACAAAGCATTTTCAAGTAGGTCCTACTTTAACAATAATTTTGAAAGCCTGCTGCAAGCAATGTACTTAGCAGCAATGCATGTACTGCAAGGATCTTGGCTTGAAATGCCTGTACAAGAGCAACATTCAAAAGAAAGGCCTAATAACTCTTTATGATGACAATCCTTTGCTCTGTTCAATTTAATTGTAATAGGGAGTAACTATTAATTGCTAAGTCATTAGAGAAATGTCACTATAAACAGATTTCTGTTTCTTCTGTATCAATCTGCATGTCATACTGAGAAATTTATGTTTGTTCAAGCTTCAGTGACAAATAGGGAAGTCCAATGGAATGAACAGCAAAGAGCTAGAGAGTTCTGCACTTGCACTATTGCCTGACATTTACTGTGGTTGAAGAAAGCCTATAATAAATCAGGTCACTGTCATTTTTATTCAGTACAATTAAGATCTAATGTCACGTCTGAAGGTTTTCTGTTTTGAACCTGGAATGGGGAGGAGGGCGGTCATTCCCAGTCACATTTGTGTGACCAGAATTTTAATGACAATTGAAAACCACAAGCCACTGTTTTTGTGAGGAAGGAAGGTTGCAGAGATTACAAAACAACATTGTGTGTTCTGAAAGAGCTGTCTGAAGTACTCTTAAGGAAAAAATGTAACAAGACATGTTGAGGATTACATTATAATAACCAAGTACCGATTTTTAACAGTGTTTATGAAAGTTCAGATAAAATGAGATTTCCTAACTGCTAAAGCTAGATACCTAAGGGGTATAACTTATTTTTCAGAGAAACTGACTATCCAATGTGTCTTGATATCAGGAAAATGATCACACTACTGAACTTCATTCTTTCTATCATCATTCTTAGATTAGAGTTTGAATCATAGAATCAGTTAGGGTTGGAAGGGATTATCTAGTGCCATCCCCTCTGCCATGGGCAGGGACACCCTACCCTAGATCAGGCTGGCTAGAGCCTCATCCAGCCCGGCCTTAAACGCCCTCGATATGGGGCCTCAACAATCTCCCTAGGCAATCCATTCCAGGGATGTATGCTAGGGAATACATACTTTCAGATATTTTCAGGTAGTGAAAACATGTTGTCACTCATTCCTACAACAACAACATGTTTGTATAATGCCTTTCTGTATTCCTATTATAATTTTCCTTGGAAGCAAAATATCAGCGTTTGGATTTCTGATACATGTTGTCAAAGGTAGCAAATTTCTGCACTACTCTAACCTTTTAAATATTCAATATTTTTATTGGCCACTCATTTAACTTCAGTTTGACAGTTTGCCAGGAGTATAAAACCGATTTCCGGCCAATCGAGTTATAGAGTAATTGAAAAGGTCAACATAATACCAGATGCTGCTGGCTTTCTGAAATGTGATCTGCTAAAATTGCAGTGCTTTATCTTTCCCTAGACAAACTCGTTCGCGATACAGCACAACTCCTCATAACAGCAGGCATCAAATGCCAGACCATGTCTACCCCTATTGTGTTGCAACAGCAACAACCTAGGAGTGTCAGCAGAAAACAGTAATGCTATTTTATCATGAAAACACAATATTTATATAATTTACTGAAATGGTTCTGCTGCTGTGGTTCCATGTTCAACAAGAACCAAGAGCACGAATTTCATCCAGATCACACTTAGCATAATGGTCATGCTTCAGTCAAGTCAGTATCTATGCCAAGGAGGAGAAAGCCGATCACCATGAAAAGTTACAGCAGTTTGCTCAAATGATATTTCACCTAGTGTAAATCCTCCCAGGAATGAGTCACTTCCAGTAATTCTCTCAAACATGTTTCATTTTTCTAAATTTTTACTGTCTTTGGAATTGTTTCATAGAATCATAGAATAGTAATGTTGGAAGGGACCTCAAGGATCATCTAGTTCCAACCCCCTGCCATAGGCAGGGACACCTCCCACTAGTACAGGTTACACAAAGCCTCATCCAACCTGGCCTTGAACACCTCCAGGGAGGGAACAGCCACAACCTCCCTGGGCAACCTGTGCCAGTGTCTCACCACCCTCACTGTAAAGAACTTCCTCCTAACATCTACTCTAAATCTCCCCTCTGCCAGTTTAAACCCATTACCCCTAGTCCTGTCATTGCAAGACCTTGTAAATAGTCCCTCCCCAGCCTTCCTGTAGGCCCCCTTCAGATACTGGAAGGCTACTATAAGCTTTCCTCAAAGCCTTCTCTTCTCCAGGCTGAAGAGCCCCAACTCTCTCAGCCTGTCCTCATAGCAGAGCTGCTCCAGGCCTCTGATCATCTTCGCAGCCCTCCTCTGGACCCGCTCCAACACTTCCAACAGTTTCCATCGTGGCTTACCCACGAGTCCTGGAAGTTCACTGGCCTGCAAAAATGAAGCCTCAGTTCATCATCCTGAAAGGAAGTTACAAAACCTTTGGCTTCTGGAGCTCTGCTGTCTATATTACAAAGTCTACTTTCCTTGTCATCAAAGAAAAAACAAAACAAAACAAAACACTGTTCATTTTAACAGGCATAAAGTGGCTCAAGTTTAGTTTTTAATAAAAACAGTACAACAAAAAAGTTTGAAATGTAGACAAAAGACTCTTCACTTCTTTCTGCTGCAGTAATTCTGCTACTGTAATGTAACTGGGAGAGCTTTTGAGAAAAGAACTAATAGAACTCCTAATACTGTCAAATACATTTATCATTACACAGCTGTTTATAATTTAAAATGCAGTTTTCTAGCTATAAAGATGGTCTGTGTGCAAAATGCATTTCCTGACAACACATGTAAATATTTATTTTAAGTAAATAATAAACCAAATATGAAAGCAATGTGGGTGTATTAGCTAGATGGTAAAGAGATACTGCAGACTGTCCTAGAACATGTTCAGGGGAGAAAAACTCAGAGGTAAATCTTCAAGCAGCTCGAGTGCTGACCCTGTCAGTTTCTTTTACATCTCCTTAGCAAAAATGCACTGGGCATCACCACTTTATTTTGGAAACATCTTTATTACATCCTTTAATAAAAGTGATGAAGCAAACTCTACATGCCTGCCTTTATACACCTCAGTGACCACACTAACCTCTAAGCACCTCTTTCTTCTGCTTTGGCTTCCATTTAGTTCTCTTCTGCTTTCTCTTTTAACCTGCTCACTACTCCAGGTATCTTCAGGGCTTGATTTTTTAACCCATTCAATAGCCTCTCCCTGTGTGCCCTCGTTTGTTTCACATCTCTATTACCACAGAATGCTAGTACTGATAAATCTTTATTTCCATCCTTTGCCTTACTTTTTCCAGGCTTGCATCTCCTCCTGTCTCTGACATTTGCTCATGAAAGTCCTGCTGTTTCCTCAAATTACAAAGACATACAAATCTTTAAATACAGATGATACAGAAGGGACAAACCTCTCACCTTTCCAGTAAGGCAAACCCTTTTGACTGTGAGGATTCTGCAAAATAGTAACCAAACGAAAAACAACCCCAAGCAATTAGACTGAATAAAGCCTCTGTGATTAGTGCATTTAAAAGAATAATTAAGAGACGAACAAAGAGCAGCCAACATAGGCTACAAGCTGAGACAAATTCTCAGCAAAAGTCTGAGAGATGCAATCTGACATCCCAAAGTGGAACCTTATTTCAATTAATCAACAGGATTGGCAATGCAACGATGACTGCGCAAGGCAAAACAAACCAAAAAACCATTTGTGGTAGTCTAGAATACAGGTCAGCTGAGGAAGTTCAAAGGCATCCGGTGATGTAGCAGGCTGACAGATAGAAAGAGCAGTTGAGAACCATGGATTTTACCTTCAGAAGGAAGAGGTATATGTCACTGTGGTCAGAACATAACTAAATAGTGTTCAGCAGCCACTGAGAAAGCAATAAGTTCAGTATTTCTAAGGAGTGAAATAGAAATCAACAGCTGACCAACTCTCCGAGCACTGTAAAGCATTGCTGTGTGTTCAGGCACAGCCATCTTCCCTCAAGAAAGACACACTTAGGGACGGGTTCTAGCCTCTGGGTAGAAAGGGAGACCTTCACCAGGCTCGGTAACTGTGCAGAAAAGAGTTTTCTCTCTTGTATTTTATTTATTGCTTAGGATCATGAAGCCTGAGGTTCCTAAGACTTTCACAATACCCTGACAATAGTTCTGTAACTAAAATCAATAATAATTTTAAAGTCTTTTTCATAATCAGGCATAAATGTTACACTAATGGGAATTAGGGGATGGAAGCCCTTTAAACTACTCTGACACCCATTTGATTGCTTTTAACAGGATTTGAAAGAAAAGATGGATGAGCTCCTGCCACTGATCCCAGTTCTGGAACAATACAAAACTGATGCCAAATTAATCACCCAGTTCAAGGAGGAAATTAGGAATCTGTCTACTGTCCTTACTGGGATTCAGGAAGAAATTGGTGCTTTTGACTATGAGGAACTACACCAGCGTGTACTCAGTTTAGAAACCAGGCTTCGAGACTGCATGAAAAAGCTCAGTAAGTTAACTATTTCCTGGCACCTTTGGTCCCTCAGCTGTGTCTCTCTGCAGAAAGATGATGCTTTCTTTTTCTTGCTTGATAAAAGCACTATACTCTGACTGGTGCCACCCCAACAGAAGTCCAGAGTAACTGACCTTCGGGCCAGTTATATCATTCTAGGTTTGTACTGGTGTGTCTAGGACAAGGATCTGCGCTGTTGCACACAGGAGGAGTTAAGATGGAACACTGTAATGCGCAGCACATTTAAAATCTAAGAGACTGACAACTGGCTGGAGAGCTACAAATGCTCTTTCAAAAAAGCTCAGATAGGCCCAAGCTACTTGAGCCATCTTTGGGATGTCAGTGGGAAAAAGCGGGAAGTAGATTGGAATCACTTTCAAGATGTTCACCTCATAACCTGCTACCACACCTAAGAGGCTCCTCTGACTGTAGCCCCTTTAGACTGGCGATTTTAGCATTAAAAGATCTGACATCTTCCAGTTTGCACACAACACAATTAAGCATCACAATTTAAGGGAGCAAAGCTTGGTTTTTGTAGCAAGCATTGAAACAACCTATTGTGAGCTTGGCCCTAGATTTACATCACTCAGCCTACATCTTGGTTGCTCACATGACAACTTGAGTTAGAAAAAGCAAATACTGAGCTTCTCTAAAACACAGTGCTGCTTGCTGTCACCACAAAAACCAAAAGCCTGTATCAGTATCAAGTGTCACCTTTAACTTCCATTAACCAAAGAGGGATAACAGTACCTGTCTGCTTTGCAATCACAATGCAGTCTCCTCTCACCCCAGACTATCTGTGCTTTCTGAGACTCCTGAATGGGATCCTGTACCAGTCTGGATTGCTACAGCAAACAATCCAGTCCCATTAGGAGAAATAAACACTTTGTAAGTTAACTCTGAACACGAATAAACAAAAAATTCCAAGTCTCAGCCCTGTCATCAGTATCTCAGTTATCAAGTGCACAACAGTTACTTCTAAATACTTCACACAACATGAAATGTATTAACGACTTGATATGCAGTGCTTCTTTATCTTTGAGAGGCAATGGAATGAGGGAAATCTAGGGGAGGTTATCCTTTTAAATTATTTATTTTGAATCTGTTTATTCTAAACTAGAAATAACCCAGTGATGATGGGTTAAAATACATGAAAGACTTCTTCAGACAGACATTGCTATTTTCGTCTCAGTACACACACCGTAGAACATCACTGCTTTGGCAGGGGGCAGGCAGCAGAAAATGGTTGCAGTGCAATACTGCAGTAAGCAAGGAAATCTATATCACAGACAGGATTTTCCAGTAGTGAATCTTCCAGTAAGTTTATTAGATATCAAAATATCAGTAGTTCATCTGTAATGAGCATCTTGTTTTCTTTGCTTCTACGGCCTATTCCTTTAATATTCTTTAGTCAAGTGAAATCAGAATGACCTGCTGTATTCACAGGGACTATGTCTTGTGTTCTTCATGCACATTTCTCCTCTCAACTATCCTGCACCCCTGCAACACGTTCCATTTCTTTTGATGTACTACTGTAAAAAGACTTCTACTAAAAATAGGTACGAAGAACACAGTTCCAAAAGTTGTACAAAAGAAATTATTATTGATTATTAAGAGAAGTTTGGCCTTCTCAGGCTCTAATACAGATTTATCATCTTTATTGGCATTATTCCCTGGTCTTAGACACTTACATGACTTTCATGCTTGCCTGCTAAAGGACTGGCTGCGCTTCTGTGGCTTTTGAAATAACAACAGCTTCAGTCAGGTTTTCTGTGAGCAACTCCTGAAAGCCAGTACTGTGTGTTCAGACCAGCAAGCATAAAGAAAAACAGCTTTCATGCCTGGACCTTCTCCCCAGACACATTTACCATGCTGGAGATCCAGCTGTGATTGTCCATACCGATCTGATGGGCAGAAGCCTATGGTAGCGGAAAACTGTGGCTCAAATGTGCCACAGGATCTGGCTTGCATCTTCACAGACTTTGTTGTGTTTCACAGTATAATGATCTAACCAGCACCTGTAATAGATATTTTCCATCCTTCTCCCTAGCAGGTGTTTTCCAGCAATACAATGCATTATTTATATTGTCCTGGCCACTTAAAAGGCATCTTCCATCTGCACTGGCAACACCTTTGACACTCATTAGCATACAGCAAGCAGTTGCCTTACTTTCACTGAGTTTTAATGACTACCACAGCTATGACTGAAACTTGCTCCTTCTCTTCGCAATAAGAGGGAATTCAGGCTGAAGCTGCTGAGAAACGTGCCCACAAAACTCTAAAAGGGTGCATGCAGTTAAGCAGGTAGGAACAAAGTGCATGTAGCTGCACACACAAACTCACATATACTATGTACTTACGGGTCCTTTGCTGGCAGTCATGCAAAGTATGTGCATTTCTAAGAGAGCACAGGCTGCCCGCTATGCTTGGGACCTTCTTGTTCTTGCCAGAATGTGTTTAGGAAATTGAAAAAGGAAAATACTGGCAACATTCATAGAAGCCAACACTCCTCCAAATTTTGCTTATGAAATACGAAGAAATATTTAGAGTAGACACACTGGATTCATTGGTAGCTACATCTGATTATAGCATAGAAACAAAACAATAATTTACAGTAACATTTTTTGTTAGAAATTCAAAAGTAATTATCAGTAATTATCCATCTGGAAACTTGTTCAAAAGTGAGTAAACATCAGAAGCTGAAGATAGCTAGGAGTATCACAGAATCAGACAGGTTGGAAAACACCTTTGAGATCGAGTCCAATGTATCACCTAACATCTTCTAATTAACTAAACCATGGCACTAAGTGCCTCATCCAGCCTCCTTTTAAACACCTCCAGGGATGGTGACTCCACCACCTCCCTGGGCAGAATAGTTAAATGCTAAATTCAGTCTCTGTGATGCAAATGAGTATTGATAGCTGCCATATACACTAAGTGAGTGCATGATTTATAGAAGGATTTGCAAGGGAAATAAAATCCAAACATTCTCTTGGAGTGTTGCCAAGCACCATTACTCACTGGAGGGAGGTATCTAAATGTTGCTAAGCACCATTACTCACTGCTAGGGAGAATTTGTTTCAGTGGTTGCGCAAATGACTTCCTAGTATTTACTGCTTGCACTTTTCTGCTTATGGTCAAATTCATCACAGCAACTACTATGTGAGGGAAGGAAGAATTAGCTCTTGCCTCATGGATGTCTGTTGTCCTGCACAATACAAATCCATGAAGCACTATATTCTGGCTATTGGAGCTTGATGAGAGGAAGCCCCTGGATTCTCCTGCATGTATGGAATGACTTGCCATGTAATCTTTGGGAAACTCCTCTATCCTCCTGGGCTGTTTTTCCCTTTATCAACAAAGTGAGGATAACATATAGATTGTTCATTTCCCCAGCCTACAGGGCTAGGACATCTGTTGTTAATGGTTACGTCGTGCTCAACTTCTTCCTTAGTATAAATAAATTCAGGAAATCACAGACTTACTATAGTCCACATTGCAAGACTGTTACAAGAATGATATACATTTCAGAGGTTTCATCTTCCAAATACTGTAAGTTATGATTTGGACAAATTCTTGGCAAGTATCTCTGCAAGCAGTTAACCTGAGTTGGTATCATCCATACAGTTTGTGATGAATTCATAGCATGTTACAGACAAAGGGATTATGCTAAAGACTGCCCAGTATTTTCAATGCTTCAATGATACTGGGCTACTGTTCTGGGACCCTTGGAACGTGCTGCCTGTGGAGGTGCTGAAGCTGCTGTCCCTGGAGGTGTTTAAAAGGAGACTGGATAATCACTTAGTGCCATGGTTTAGTTAGAAGGTGTTAGGTGATAGGTTGGACTCAATGATCTCAAAAGTCTTTTCCAACCTGGTTATTCTGTGATTCTGTGATTTTGTAATGTTGGCAGCTGCTTCTTCCGAAGTCAAGGGAAAAAGACTGAGCACTTCTAAAAATCTCACTCTTCTGTGCAACCCTGTATGAACCTTAGTGGTAGGACAAAAAAAGTCTAGAAATATGACTTTTTTTTTTCTCTAGTGTTCTTGAACTTCCTGACATTTGCTAATATGGAGAGGTATTTGAGCTACCTTCTCACTAGCATCTGTTCCTTTTCCTGCCAAGGAATTACAGAGCAAAGGTTTATTATAAACCAAAACTTTTGATGCACTTGAAAAAAAAAAAAAAAAAAAGGTTTTCAAGTCAAGCCTAAGCCAGTTTTAACTCTCAGCCACCTCACTGCTATTGAACATTTGCAGCCCAGAAGTGTTTCACATTTCACATGACAGTTGTCTATGTTCTATTTCCCTACATACAAAATGAGCCACAAAAGTGTGAAGTACGCGATCCTGCCTTTCACTATATTAGTTTCACCATTCTCTAGCAAGAAACCCTAGCATGCAAGGTCAGTTTTAACATATCCACACAAACAACTATAAGAGTCATTCTGCAGCTAAGAATATAGACTGGGATTAGATAAACATATTTGACACTTAATTAGACAAGAAGAAGCTGTTTCCAGTGCTGGTGGAGGAGCAATAACAACTTCTTGCATTGGACACAAAGTTGCAGGTGCTTATAGCCACACAGAAAACTCACCACGTTTTGTCAGGGACCTGTACATTGGGTTTTACTCTTGAAAGAGTCGCTGTTCATTTACTTTTGCATCAAATGCAAAATCAGGTTTGGGAAAGATAGAAGGGAATTATCTTTGTCAAGTCAGTGTCATGGACTATGTCAATGTTAGACAGATTGATAAAACCTGTATTATAACAATGTCATCAAAATGCTGTGACACCCATCCAGAATAAATGGGACTCAGAATACAATTCTATCAGCCTATCTGAAACCAAATTCCAGAATAAATTTAAAAAAAAAAAAAAACCAAAAAAACCAAACAACCAGGTACTATGATAGCCAGTTGTAGAAAGCCTCTAAGAGACTTTCAACTAGGACATCCCCGAATGGCATCAAAAGACTGTAAGATACTTGGATCATGATATGTAAAGAATAATGCCTTTGAGCTGACCCAGGAAACAGACACAGCCTACCCTGCTCCTTCAGGTCTCTCAGCATGTTCTCACTCACCTTCATTCCTATGGCACACCACTTTACTAGCCATGAACCAAGTTCCCACAGGCAGTCGCCCCTGTCTGACTGACACGGGCTTACACAATCCATTTCTTGCCAGTTACAGAAAACAGAAAACCCAGGCATGATGTGGTTTTCTCTTTTACACCCACTAAACACACTCTGAACAGCAGATGTAGGTTTCCTCTTTCACAGATGGCATTATGAAACACCACAAGCATGTATTGTGGGGGAACACTTATCTGTAAATTTAAAATATTCATTCAATGGGACACTTGTTGTTTCATTTTTTACATCTATGGAACTTCATTTCTCAAAAAAAAATTGCTATTCCACCTCATCACCTATACACTGCTGTGCAATATTAAGTCTCTTGGTAAATATAGTAATTCCACTAGGGCCTTCTTGCTAATAGGTACGTTATTAATGTCCCCTAAAATATAGATTTTTGGATTGTTAGGAAGGTCAGCATTCAAGATCATATTGACTCTCCTTATTTCCTCACAGAGAGTCTAAAACAAGACAGCCTAATGGATTAGAAGTCAAACAATTCAGCCAAGGTTGCTGAATAATTCTCACATTTGTTTTCTTAATTCCAGACAGACCCCTAGTGCTGGAATAGCTACCTGTGTGTAACCACAAAGCAGTAAGACACAGGCATTTGTTTACCCCTGCTCATTTTGTGTACAAGCTCATCCTGTCTGCGCTCAGCCTGTGTCTTGCCCTGGTCACTGGCAAACCGAGACATCCATCTGTCCTAGCCTTGCACTGCACCCATCGAAGGCAAAAGCGAAGGTGGTTTATGTCTCCATTTATTATCCCATCAGATCAGAAGACATTTGTATTTTTCTTTATGCCCAGAAAATGTAACTCTGCTTTGAAATATACCAACCCAAAAATATACACAATTTTTCATTCCTCTGTTCTTACTTATTTCTATTGCTGCTCAATATGGGAAAGTTCATGTGGTAAAGATGTCAATCTTTCTCCAACATAGAAGCCTGAATCCCCTGGAGCTGCCACTTAGTTTAGATCATTTGGTCCTGTGCTTTTACTGATGTCACGAGAGTTGGGTAATTATTTGCACTAATGTGTTTGTTTTTCTAATTTCAGCGTGTGGCAAATTGATGAAAATTACAGGCCCCATTACAGTCAAGATATCCGGAACCCGATTTGGAGCCTGGATGACAGATCCATTAGCATCAGAGAAAAACAACCGAGTATGTTAAGACACTGAATATCTTTGTGTCCGTCTGGAGTTTTACTTGTATTGTTTCCATCTTTTAAAAGATATTTGTCCCCTAGGATGTTGCACTCACCAGCATGTTTCTTCTGCTGCACTCACATTCACTGTTAAACCTCCTCACAGAAAAGGCATTTCTGAGGAAAACAGCCAAAGACTAAAGCTAGCTAAGCACCATTGTGCCATTTTGTTCTACTCTTTCAGGGATTACCTACACCTGTCTGAACTAACTACAGAGTATTTTTTCCTGCCATGTTTAATTAAGCTTGAGTTTGTAAGAACCCAAATAATTAACACAAACATCAACAGTTTTTCCCAAGAGCACAACCCATAATGCAGCACAGTCAGAATTTGCTGTATTCAGACCAGTTGCAATGTCAAATCCAAGTCACGTCATTGTATCTGCAACAGTATCTTCAAATTTGCCACAGCTTTGAGCAGGTGCCCTCTCCACCAAAGGGCTTTTGAAGCCAAAACACTGTGTTTCACTTGTGAGACCCACAAGGTTAATCTTCTGAGCAGGAAAAAAAAAAAAAAAAAAGGCAAAGGTAATAGAAAAGGTGACATACAAATGTTAGTAACTAAAGATCTGCATGCAGCTGCCCTCTGCCTGCTGTGTCCATGCAGCTTTACTGATGAACCCATGAATCTCAGTTAGGAGAGCAGCAAACACTGTTCAGCCCCATCTTGCCCTGAGGAAGTCTCTTCTGCCACCCGAGCGCCAGTGGCTGCTCCAGAACAATCCCCATGGGCCTTCGCC
The DNA here is from genome assembly GCA_013399775.1 of Semnornis frantzii. Taxonomy (NCBI): domain Eukaryota; kingdom Metazoa; phylum Chordata; class Aves; order Piciformes; family Ramphastidae; genus Semnornis; species Semnornis frantzii. The sequence continues at coordinate 17,380 of VWYK01019664.1, read as the reverse complement.
TCCACCAGCACCTGCTCCCCTCTGGCCCCCTCCCGTATAGCCTGCAACCCCACAACCTTCTCCCTAGAAGCCTCCACATTCCCTACTAACACTATAGTTAGTAAGAGTCCTCTTGAGAATGCACCTGTATAGGAAAGTTTTCACTTGAAGCCGAGAGTGCCTCGTGCCTTTGTAAGAGGAATGTGGGCAGGATTGTACTTTGACAGCTTGTTGCACACCTACAGTCTTTCTTCTTTTTCTGCAAGGCATCCATCATGCCATATCATGATCATGTGCCACAGATTGTGTTCCAGGTGTTTACTCCCAATCTCTGTTTTCTTTCCAGGTCTGGTACATGGATAGTTACACTAACAATAAAATTGTCCGCGAATACAAATCGATTGCAGACTTTGTCAGTGGGGCTGAATCAAGGACATACAACCTTCCATTCAAATGGGCAGGAACCAACCACGTTGTCTACAATGGCTCCCTCTATTTCAACAAGTATCAGAGCAACATCATCATCAAATACAGCTTTGACACAGGGCGGGTGCTTGCCCAGCGTAGCCTTGAGTATGCTGGCTTCCACAATGTCTACCCTTACACCTGGGGTGGCTTTTCTGATATTGACCTGATGGCAGATGAAATCGGGCTGTGGGCTGTCTATGCCACCAACCAGAATGCAGGCAACATTGTCATCAGCCAGCTAAACCAGGATACACTGGAGGTGCTGAAGAGCTGGAGCACAGGCTACCCAAAGAGAAGTGCTGGAGAATCCTTCATGATCTGTGGCACCTTGTACGTTACTAACTCTCACTTAACAGGAGCCAAGGTCTACTATTCTTATTCCACAAAAACCTCCACTTATGAGTATACAGACATTCCTTTCCATAACCAGTACTTCCATATATCCATGCTTGACTACAATGCAAGAGATAGAGCTCTCTACGCCTGGAATAATGGACATCAAGTCCTGTTTAATGTCACCCTTTTCCATGTCATTAAAACTGAAGATGACACATAATTTTCTTCCTCTCCCCTTCCCCTCCCCTCCCTCCCTCCCTCCCTCCAAGCAGTGTCATTTGTGATAAACTCTAAACACATTCATCTCTCTCAGTTCCTTTTAATTTACAATTCTTTTTTCATTAAGGAGAAGCAACATTTTCTGCCATAAAATGCATTCCTAATATGGCTGAGCCTGTCAACAATGACCTGTTGGAATTAAAAGCATCTTAACTTATGATTCTACAAGGTCTGTCAAGACCTTGTCTTGAAAAGCACTAAAGAGAACTTAAGTGGCTAAGGACAGTTTTTAAAAGATTATGACCTGCCTTATTTTAGAGTCAGAGACTAATGGTGGCTTAAATGCATGAATGTCTTTTTCTTACCTCATTTTTGGTTTTAATCTATTGCTCAATATCAGGAAATATTTTGTTAGCGTCAGACACACATTGCACACTGTCTTTTTACTTTGCTTGTTTATTTATTCCAAAAGAACGAGTTAGCAATTTAATTTACTTGGACATGGAGTATGATTCATTTTGCCATCATCCAATTTCAGATGTGGTGCTGTACAGTATGTTTTTAAATCTCTTGCAAACATTTTACCAACAGTATGTATTTCTACCATTGTAACCACCATTGTGCAATTGTATCTCTTCACTTATGTGAAAGTAAACTAAGTACTATTTTTTATAAAACATACTGAAGCTTATTTGCAGTCCTGGCTATGGGTCAGTTAAAAGTGGTAAAACTCTGAGAGAAGGTTTCTGAGAAAGACCAACAGCTTCTCAGGTGCAAGATCCTGTTCTCAGCTTTGCTTGGCAGACCCTTTCTTATTCACCATCAGCACTTCCTGGCAAATGTACAACTCTGAAGCCTTATACCAGTCCCACCTTTATAGTTGTTTGCCCTGCCCGATTATCTCATGCTGTTGGCTTCTCTCCCTCTCAGTTTCAATTTCCCCTATTCTCTTTCCTTACACCATTTTATTTCCTGTGTTTAGGCTGACTGCCAGAACTGGGCTTTAGAAAAGATGAAAGCAGGCTGCTGCCCACGCCTCCAGCTGCAGCATGTGAGCACATCTCTTATTTGCTCTGTTCTGTAGCAATGAGGAGCAATGTTCCAAGTCAAGCAGCCTTCCTTGGTCTGCCTGTCTCCTCACTCAAAAGAATGTTATCTGTTGACAAAGTTCTTCTCCGGGATGAAAGCAATCATGGAGCATATACAAAGTGAGAGGATCAAAGCTTACCTGATCAGCGTGACACCCGGTAGTCCCCATATTGCTTGCCCTTGCTAAAAACAGCCACAACACTGAAGCCAACCTCTTGCTAAGAGGTTTGGGGTTTGCTAGCAATAGAATTCCTACTTACACTCAAAACTGATGCCTGTAAGAAACTGAAAGCTATGTAACTTGCTAAACTGGCCAGTTAGAAATTGGGAGGGAAGGCATATTTTATTCAGAAAAAGGAATGAGGAGTTATTTATTTATGTGGGCATAAGTAGAAAGAAACTAACATTAAGAACTAATGTAAGATTCTGGTAAGTTGGGCTATCACATAATGCAGAAAGACAAGAATCTGAAAAACTGGGTGAGCACTGTGGTCCTTGTAAAGTCTGAGGTTCTCTTTGTTCATTGGAACTGGGCCCATAGAAAAGCAAGAATATTTATGAAAATTTTCCTATTTAAGAACAACAACAAGAAAAAATTGAAATACATTAAAATTTTGCCAGTTCTATTTTGAAGACATTTGATTTGCTGATTCTTCCAGCGTACCAGCTGAGACCACATTTGCAAGTCTGCTTTCAAATCTAAGTCCATGTGAACCCAAACAACAAATTGTCCTATTTTTCATACTGGCTGCACACTGAGATGATAACTAGGTTTCAAGGACTGATAAAGGATAAAAACCAACCAAACTGCATTACAACATGACCAGAGAAAAGTTACTCTCCTGCTTCCATTTTCCCCTTTCTGTGTAGCTGAAATGAGAGCTGTTGCCCATTACAGTCAGTGACACAGGACTTGGAAATGCAGAGTTCAGCTAAACAGGCAGATTAAACCTCCTCACTCCAGTAACCAGCTTCCCTCTTGCCAACAGAACCTCCTCTGTGACATGTGAAAGTGTTTACAAGGACTCATTTATAAAAGGTATGTTACAGGACAGCATCTGAACACAAAGAGGGTTCGGACTCTTACCAAAGGCTCAAAACCAAATCCTGACCTTTCCCACACACAGAATAACTTCACTAACATAAAACTTTTTCACAAGCAGAACATTCTTAGGGGCATCAGCCATTAAGACTAAGAAATTAAAGTTCTTCCTACTCTATCATCATAACCTAGACTAATAGGCTAATAGATCACTGGACATGAGGATCGCTTCATCTGAGAAAAAAATAGTTACTGTCATATTTCTTTATGAGATTGTCATACTGTGTAATTAGCATGCATGCATTAGTACAAGCTGACAACAGTTACTACAGCAGGATTAATCTCACCTGATTTCAATGCAGTTTAGTTAACCATTTAAAGGGTAACAGACTCCTGATAGTCAAAGGAAAGAAAGAGGCACTATTACAGAGGGCTAGAGATGTGTAAGAGAGGGAGCACAGGCACATTTGAGGAGTGATTTGTCCTGCTGGTGAAGCTCCTGTGATAAAGCGTGTAAGTTACACCTAGGTAAATCCTTCCCTTCTATATTAGTAGCAGTGGGTTGAATTCCAGTACCTTTAAACATGAACTAAAAACTCACACAGCCTCGACACAACAAATGAGGCTGAGACACTATTGAGAAAGTATCACTGCTTCCCTCTACGGAGAATTCCTTTTTCTGTAAGACAGTGTCCATCACCTGACTCTTCCAAGTTGGAAATTCCAAAGTTATATTCACGGTGTCCCAACATACGCCAATTTGTGTCACGAGCTTTGTCTTCATAATTGAGCAAGCACATGCAGAAAATCTTCATAATATAGCAGCAATCTACATACAACTCAGTAAGTGTTATTCTCACAGTTGAAACATAGGCTGTTTGTTATGATGAGGTACTGATACTATACATGAAAAAATCAACTCCTTAAACATGAGAAAATTGACTATAGGACCTAGTTTAATGTCTTCATGAGATCTCTTGCCTCAAGGGATAAATATGCAAAAGGACCACACCATTCCCACACCTAAAACTGAACTCTTAAGTTTCACAGAGCTGTGCTACCAGCAGAGAGGGATGCACACAACCACAAATCTGTCACTGGAACAGAAGTCTGCCGACCCACCAGCCATGCCTCTCCCGAGGGAGCCTAAGGAACATGAACCATACAGACTGAAAAGCCCACAGCTTTCTCCCTGTAACCGGGCTAGACAATTCCCTACCACAAAACAGCTAGAACAAACCTCCCCAGAGAAAGCTGCTTGAACAGGAATCAACTTTTATAGTTTCTTCTGGCAATTCTTTCCCATGAGTAACTATCGAGTCCGTTGTTACACACACAGACTGCTTCAGCCTGCCCGACCTGTCACAGTTTGCTAAGCAAACTCCTGGCAGAGGGACTCAGTGGAGCCTACTGGCACTGTAGTCACTGCTCACAAAAGATGTGATTCAATTTGAAACAAATGAAAGGAAAATCTTTGAATGACACAGAGTGATACAATGTTTTAATCACAGATTATTTGTAGCTAGGAATATTCATTTCCAGACAAGCCCGGGGACACTCACTATCATTCAGCTCAGCAGGCTGCTTCCGCAGCAAAGCAACACAGAACCTTTGTTTCAAACCACAGGCTGAATGAATCCCTTACCTGGCAATTTGTCACTGTAAACAATTGCTTAGGGAGGCTAGAGTAGAGATAAACAAACCATTCAAAGTAAATTACTCATCCAGTTAATTGGTTCCTTTTCTTGTTCAAGAATTCCTAGGGAGCCTTCTTGATTCAAGCTGATTTTAATGACAGTTAAAATGCTAGTCTGAATGTCAAAAACATTTGGATGGGTGTGTATATTCCTATAAACCATTCCAGCATTCCCAGCTGCAAATCCGATGCTGTATCCCCAGCATTTGGGCAGCAAGGCTGAGTATTTGTGCATCTTTTCCACAAGTGGCCAATAAGGGCTGCAAGCAGCAAAAGCTTTGGAACAGAGCTACACCTCAGCTCAGAATCTCCCTACTCCACCAATTCTGAGAAGGACCCTTGTTCCTTGACATTCTGTAACAACCACATCCCACCAGAAGCTCACATACAAAAGACTCAAGCATGCAAAGACCAGCTTCCATAGATCATAGAGTCAAGTCCTGCAACTCACTTTCCCACCAAGAATAGAGACCATCTTATTCCTAAAACAAAAAGCAAAGCTCATTTTCTAAGATGAGCTTCCCTCAGTAATTCTCCCACACAAGACCATAAACATGCACAACAATATGCAAGCAAATAAAACAATCCTAAAGTCACAGAATAACAAAGTTATTTCACCCACAGAAAACAGATCATTTAGGTTATGCAAATACCATTATTACTGGGGTTTCAACTGGGAAACTGGGGAGATAGAATTAGCCAACACAAAGTTGGAGAGATTATTTTAAAAACAAACAAACAAACAAACAACAACAACAAAAAAAACCCCACCCACCTCTTGTTGAGCTTTAAAACACAGACATACTACATGGATGCAATAGCTATGACTCACAAAATTGAGTTGTGCAGGGCTTTTCTCCAAACTGCAATGAGAGCATCCACCTTATTATTCCAGTATTATGCTCAAGTAGCACTCTGTGAACTGCAGACTTTCAGTTGCTGTCAACCAGTGCATTTAGTAAGCACTTCAAGACAACTTCTAGTCTTCCACATCTCTTTTTCCTCAGCAGCTTGGACCTAAGTAGAAAATATTCTGTCAGACAAGCTGCAAGGGTGATGATCACCAGAGACAAGTCCTTTCTGCAGCTCATTCAAGTCAGCAGGCATTATTCTTAAGTGTAGAGCCTGGCCACAGATATCAAAACACTCTATTTCCTCTGAAACCACTCCATGGAAGAAATCCACACTCTTAAAATACAAATCATGTTCACTGATTTTATATCAACAGGAGGTGCACAAAGTTCTCATAAAGGTCTTCCAGCATCTTAAAATTTAAGGATATTTGTCTCTGAGATGGAGACAAGGAAGAAATAAAACTCAGATTTTCTTTAGAATCAGAAACTTCTGCTCAACTCACACAGCTTGACAGCTGAGCAGCAGCAGCACCTACAGACTTTTCTTCTATCTCCTGCTGTAGTCCAAGTGAGATAAACCTAAACCAAAGCTAGCAGCAACTCTCCACATCCAGCTGCATCTTTCTGAAGATACTGAAATCTTTCTCACCAACAGTTTGTCCGAGTTTTACACCAGCTCCTCAATATTTTAAGCCCTATTTACCTCACAGCAGAAACTGTGTTCCTAACATGGTGCCCCTACAGGTAACCAGAGACTCTTCTGACTTGGGTTATCAAAACATGCTGGGCTACACACACTTAACAGCTCTCCACTGAAAGAGTCCCAATCAGGTCCTGATGGCCTACACACTGCTGCAACTGCTTACAGACAAGTCAAGTATCTTCAAGCACTATTACAACCAGAGGTCCTATGACAAGTACAGTTATCTACAGCTTTATATGCTTTGTATCATTCTTCATTCAAAAGAACTGCACTTACAGTGGCATCAATAAATTCATTTTACTCCATACTAGGTTTGGTTCCATCTTCTTTAGGATGAAAACATTTACTGTTGACCTACTACTAAAGTGGCCACTAATTTAATCTTACAGTGTAAATTCTAATAAAGACATGTTCAGACATCTCAAACTGCACAGGGGATTTATTGCACAGCAAGCTTCATCTGGAGGACTACATCTATTTTCCCAGTCATGCAAAACTTAGTTCTGGTGTGCCCATAAAACTGCCTGCAAGCACTACTGACTGTATATCATGGGCTGTTCTACAGAAATCATTAAAACAGATTCCAGGTAACTTTCTTCCCTTTAATTTGTTTATTTTTAATGACTGTTTTTTTTTCCCCATATCTGCAACATTAATTAAATTAGAATCACCCTTCTACAGAGCAGGCTACATCTTCATTTGTCCCTTTTGGATCACGGCCTCAAGGTGGTCTGCAGCACTTCCATCTCCAGGAAATTAGGCATCACAATAATTGAGTATGCACCCTGTCAAAGGTGCTTATGCCTACTGAATTAAACCCCAAGGTTGTGTCACATCATGCAGACAGGCCATTTATTTAGGCTTCCCTCATCTGAGTAAAGAGGCTTACTGTCACTTTGAAGGACATTACAGATTCATGGTCACTCAGGACTGTCACTGCTAGTAGCACTTCAAGAAACAAGTCTCTTTGGACTGAGCTACACTGGAGAGCTGCTTCAACTTATCGTTACAGCTCTAACAGTAGCTCTTTCCTGGAGAAAGAGCACATACCAACTGACAGTTCTGTAGCAGCCATCTCCTCAGAATGCAAGGCAATTTACAGATACTAATTAACTCAATCTCCCTCTCCAGCAGGAAAGAAAGGAAATTTCTCCAAATATCATTCTTCAGACTGAGAAGTTTGGACAGAGAACAGCTTGGCTTAAGCCTAACAGTTTTCTTTGGTTCACCGGGAGTCAGTGTTGGATTCCCAGTATTTCAAAGGCAGTGTGTCAGTCATTAGCTGTCCTTCAGAAGTAAGTATCTATGCCCAAAAGTTCAATTCCTACACTCTCACGTGGTTTTCTTAATGGATTTTCCTGTGCTGTTTTCGGCCTAGTCAGGAGGCCCTGGCAAGGTGCTCATTTTAACTCAAGAGTTTCAGTCTCAGTGTCATGTGTTTCCAGAGGTGGCTGATTAGCTCACAACTGTAACAGGTAAAACTCTGAGAATGGGTTAACCTGTCTGTTTCCCTCAACATAGAAGTGAGGGAAAAGTAACACTCACAAAAATTTCTGGGTTCAGATAAAGAGAGTGAGATAAGAGTTTAACTTAAATGAGATATTATCTAAGGTAATTCTGCATTTGCACTAATGCAATGCACTATAACCTGGGCTTAGCCTATTTGCAGAAAAAGCACAGCCAAATGCATCAAATACATCTGTGTTAAAGAGCTACATAAACTTCAGGTTTATGTTTTCCTTTCCAAGCACAGAACTGATTTTACAGAGATAGATGCAAATGTAAGTGCAGATATATGACGGTACCTGAATTGTAAATGGTATTTACAAGCCATGCCTAAAGAGAATCTAGCATCCCTGGGAAGTCATTTACACACTGACCAAAGCAGCAATGTGGAAAAAAAAAAA
>VWYK01019661.1:0-10182 GCA_013399775.1 Semnornis frantzii | reverse complement strand
TCTCCCAGTCTGGCTGAATGGCAGCACAGCCTTCTGGTGTGCCAGCCACTCCATCCAGTTTGGTGTCATCAGCACACTTGCTGACAGTGCACTCTGTGCCCTTATCCAGGTCATTGATGAATATATTGAACAGAACTGGTCCCAGTACTGACCCCCGTGGGACTCCACTAGTCACAGCCCTTCAACTGGAGTCTATCCCATTGACCACAACTCTCTGGCTTCTTTCCATCAACCAGTTGGCAATTCACCTCAAGACCTGATCATCCAGACCACACTGCCTCAGTTTAGCCAGCAGGATGCTGTGTCAAATGCTTTACTGAAATCAAGATGAACCACATCCACCTAGCCACCTGGTTATGACCTTGTCAAAGGCTATCAGGTTGGTCAAAGATGACTTCCATCACCCAATCCTAGGGAGAAGAGACTGACCCTCACCTCACTATAACTTCAGTTTGGCTTGGTTTTGATACTACTTTTAAAAATTACTTCTAATTACTTGGCCACAAGCCTCAAGTTTATTAACTAAGTAATCAGCTCTTCTCCTTGGTGGCAAGTAACCAGAGGAAATGGTTCCAAGCTGTGCCAGAGGAGGTTCAGGCCAGATGCTAGGAAATATTTCTTCACAGAGAGGGTTCTCAAACACTGGAATGGTCTGCCCAGGACCGTGGTGGAGTCACTGACCCTGAAGGTGTATAAGCAGTGTGTGGACTTAAGGACATGGTTTAGTATTGGCCATGCAGTGCTGGGTCAGGGATTAGACTGGATGAGCTTCGAGGCCTCTTCCTCTTGGATGTTTTCTGTGATCCTGTGGAAAAAAAGCCCAATAACTGGTGGGCCTTTCCATACATATTTTTCTATGACTCTATAAATGTATAATGGATGTAAAGATTCTAAAAGTCAAATGAGATTAGCAGACAGTTCTCAGTAGAAGAAAATCTGACCTAATCAGAAGGCTTATGCAGTTAATGCCTTTGCTCACTCCTGCAGCTGCTTTATGACTATTTATTCAGACTGTGAGATGCTTTATGAAATAAGCTTTATCTCTATGTACAAACCTTATCATGCAAAGCCTCTCATTCTCACACAAAGCATCTCCAGAGCCTTTTGCATCCTTTTCTCACAGCCCATTGTTTCTTACATGGTTAATGGCAGCCACGTAATAGAAGTTGGGTTGTTTTTTTTTTTCCCCAAAAGAGAGATGCTTTAGTTTTCTCTCTTAAGACTATTTTCTTTAAAACATGGATTTTATATAATCAAATAAACCTGCTATTCAGTGTATTTCCATATATTTCTTAAATGCTGTGAATCTGAGTAAAGTCTGTATAGGAATTACTAAGCAATCTTTCATAGGAAATGACAAACAATAAAATACTGATCCAGCAAAAAAAAAAAGGCAAAAGCTGTGATGGACAAGAAGCAACATGAGCAGTTGCTTACTAGGCTATATTATGTCCATTTGTTGTTTAATAGGTCTCAAAAGACTTATGGAAAGAGAAATAGTTTTGCCCAACTGCCACCCAGAAAAGTACTTTTCCAGAATTAATGTCATTTCTAAAGGAAAAAGAATAAAATTAAATATTCAGCCTGCAGTTGTTGCTGGCTGCAGGTGTGAATCAAGGAGAACACCTCAAGACCATCTCATCTGCCAGTAAGGTTCAGAGAAGTCCCTGGGAGGACATGGAGAAAAGTATCACCTACAAAGAATGGAGTAGAAAAATGCTATCTTAAGGGACACTGGTACTCTGGTTTTCTGCACCCCTCTGACTCCAGAAGTGACACTCACCAATCAGACCATGTTTGTCACCAGAAAGTCATGAGAAGTTTGGAGATAAGTGAAACCTTTACTCCCAGCCTTTCACTTCTTCTACCTTTGAATACTAATTTCAAAGGACAAAGTTACCACCAAATTAAAAAATGAGTAACAGGAAGCTGTTGAAAACCTTTATAATGTATTTGATAATGCACAGGTTAACTTCCATTTCATCTTGTTGTAGTAGAGGTTTGGGGTATTACTTGGCCAAGGTAGGAATTCTAAAAATAGAATTTTTTTTTTCTTCCTGAAAACTCTGCACCCAAACCACATACAGAACTAGTTTAGTTTTGGTTTATTTGGAGAGGAGCCCTGAGGAAAAGGCCCTGGGGGTGTGGGGTGATGAAAAGCTCAAAATGAGCCTGCAGTGTGAGTGCAGCCCAGACAGCAACTGAGTGCTGGGCTGCAGCAGGAGCAGTGTGGGCAGCAGGGCAAGGGAGGGGATTCTGCCCCTTTGCTCTGCTCTCCTCAGACCCCACCTGCAGTCCTGTGTGCAGTTCTGGAGCCCCCAGCACAGGAAGGACTTTGAAGTGTTGGAGTGGATCCAGAGGAGGCCACAAAGAGGGCTGCAGCAGCTCTGCTGTGAGGACAGGCTGAGAGAGTTGGGGCTCTGCAGCCTGCAGAAGAGAAGGCTTCCAGGAGACCTTAGNCCAGGTTGGATGAGGCCTTGAGTGACCTGTGCTAGTGGGAGGTGTCCCTGCCTATGGCAGGGGGTTGGAACTGGATGATCTTTTAAGTCCCTTCCAACCTAAACCATTCTATGATTCTATGATTATTTACAGGCTCTAACTGGGTTGGAAAAGTCTCCAAAGGATACTTATGGACAACTTTAGAGATTTAGGAAAGTCAGGAAATGGAAAAGGCTAATCAATAAATACAGCTTTACCCACTCTAAATCAGGCTGAGCAGAGAATCTAAGGGAAGCAGCTTTTTACTCACAGAGGTGAGATAGGGAATTGGAGGTGATCCCTTGCTGCATTTCTCTGCAGCTCAGCTGCCTTTGGACACTGCAAGCAATACAAATCGTGAATCCAAACAGCAAAAGTCCAAGGCGAATGGCAAGACCTGCCAAAGGCAAAAGTGTCTCAGACACAGCTCCCATTAGTGGGATGATCATGGAAGCAGCACTGCCTCAGCCAAATTTCTGAAGAGAACCCCCAGGAACAGTGAACAGTTTTCTCTCCAGCCATTTATTGACCCAGGCAAAGGCTTGAATCCACCGCAGTCCTGCACCTGGGCTACAAACTTAAAATCCACAACTTTGTACTAATATCACTTAAAAGTGAAAAGACTAACAGTGACACTTTGTGCTTTGTACAAAACAGAAGATAATGAAGGTAAAAAACCCACTGAGAGGGTAACTATGGGGGGGGAAATGGACCTTTCAGAACTAAAAACAAGTTCTAGAACTGATGTCACCCACTCAAATCCCTGAAAATTGCTTGATAATTTGTGTGAAATTCCTCTTCCTAAAATCAACTTTCTCACAAGATTTTTGCTGTGATTTTCTGTTTATCTAACAGAAAACTCCCTGATAGCTTCCTCAAGGGAAACTGATAAAAAAATGCAAAAACTGGGAGAAAGATGGGGATGCCAAAAAAAACCAAAAACCAAAAAACCAAAACCAAACAGACATTTCCCTTTCCCTGGTGTTTTACCAATATAACTTAAAATGTGATAACTGAATCTAATTCTCCATGCACACATTACCCTGATTATCCAAGTTAATACTGGGAGATTAACCATGACACAGATGCAGATACTCGAGCTGGTTTATTTCAGCTCAGCTAAGACCAAGACCCCTCCAAGCTTATTTGCTTAAGCATGCTGGCAGGAACTAGCAGAAAGCAGAGGCACTTAGCCATTAACACCAGGAGAAGCTGTATCCATACCAGAGAGCTAAAGCATCTCAACAACAAAACAAAGACCTTCTTCTGATAAAGACAACTTACATTCCTTAGGCAAAGCAGCAGGAGCTTCCTTGGGAGAGGTAACAGGAAAAAAATTACAAGACCCAGGGCGATTCAAATGTCATTCCCCTGGGACTTCTCTCAATGGGCCATACAAATGCAGTGCTGCAACTGGGAGTCCCTTGCCCCAAGCCTTTAAAAAGATTCCCTTTCCATCTTTGACTTTTGAAAGCCTCCTGCCAGATAATTCTTTGAGTTTCAGCCCCACCGTTCTCATTAAGGGGGATAATTTCAAAAGGGTCATCTGTGCCACCAGGGATTACAGAATCACAGGCTCACAGGATGTCAGGGATGGGAAGGGACACAAAGTCCAACTCCCCTGCCAGAGCAGGACCAGACAATCTAGCTCAGGGCACACAGGAATGCATCCAGACGGGCCCTGAAAGTCTCCAGAGAAAGAGACTCCACAACCTCTGTGGGGAGCCTGTGCCAGTGCTCTGGGACCCTTATAGTAAAGAAGTTCCCCCTTGTGTTGAGGTGGAACCTCCTGTGCTCAGCTTCCATCCATTGCTCCTTGTCCTACCACACGGATCAAGTGAGCAGAGCCTGTGCCCCCCCACGCTCCTGACCCCCAGCCCTCAGATACTTATAAACATTGATTAAATCCCCTCTCAGTCTTCTCTTCTGCAGACTACACAGCCCCAAGTCCTTCAGCCTCTCCTCATCAGGCAGTGCTCCAGGCCCCTCATCATCTTTGCAGCCCTCTGCTGGACCTTCTCCAGCAGATCCCTGTCCCTCTTCAACTGGGGAGCCCAAAACTGAACACGGTACACAAGATGAGGTCCCACCAAGGCAGAGAAGAGAGGGAGGAGAACCTCCCTTGATCTGCTGGATACACTCTTCTTAGTGCATCCCAGGATCCCACTGGTCCTCTTGGCCAAAAGGGCACATTGCTGTCCCAGTGACAACTTGTTATGCACCAGCACTCCCAGGTCCCTCTCCAAAGGGTTGCTCTCCAGCAGATCACCTCCCCATCTACTGCTGTGCACTGGGACTGAATCCTCTTCCTCTGCACTAATGCCTTAGCATGTAGATGGAGAAGTGTCACACACAAGTATTTAGGTAATAATCACTTTGGTTTTCATGACCTCATACAACCAGTCAAAAAGCTCCTGTTTCAGAACTGTTCCTGACCCCACACTATCAAATGAGTTTCTCTCCATATAACCCAAAGTGCTGCCATTCAAGCAGATCTTGCCAGGCTGGAGAGCTGGGAACTTCAAGAAGTGTAATAAGGACAAGTAGAGAGTCCTGAATCTGGGGGCAATAACTCCAGGCACCAGTACAGATCAGGAGTTGTCCTGCTGAAGAGCAGCTCCATGAAGAAAGACCTTGGAGTTCTAGTGGGCAGCAAGTTCCCTGTGGGACAGCAATGTGCCCTTGTGGCCATGGGAGACAATGGCATCCTGGGGTGCATCAAGAAAAGTATGTCCAGAAGGTTCACCTCCTGGAGGACTGGAACACTTCTACTATGGAGAAAGACTGAGAGACCTGGGGCTGTTTACCCTGGAGAAGAAAAAGCTGAGAGGGGATCTTATTAATGCCTATAAATATCTGAATGGTGGGTGTCAAGAAGAAAGTGCCAGGCTCTTTCCAGTGGTGTCCATTTCAGTGGTGGCCAGCAATATGGACCAACTGGTACAAGGTGGAACACAGGAGCTTCCATCTCAACATTAGGAGCATCTTCTTTGCTGTGATGGTGCTGGAGCAGGCTGCCCAGAGAGGTTACAGAGTCTTCTCTGGAGACTTTCAAGACCTGCCAGGGTGCATTCCTGTGTGACCCTACTTTGGCAGGGGAGGTTGGACTGCATTGTCTCTGGAGGTCTCTCCAACCCCTACCATTCTGTGGTTAATCAAAATTATTTTAAGCATGAGCAAAGATAATCTAAAGGCAAAGATGCTCCTTCATACAAGGAGTATGTAAAACATATGAAAAACAAACCTAACCCAAAGCTTAATTTCTCTATAATTAACTCAGTTCAGCATATTTGCATCCTCATCCCTGGAGATGTGTAAAAAATGTGGAGATGTGCTGAGGGACAAGGTTTAACACCAGCCTTGGTAGAGCTAAATAATGGATGGGCTTAATGATCTTACAGGTCTTTTCCAACCAAAACAATTCCATGATCCTGTGAACAAAACCCCTGACACTCTACAATGAACGTAGCACAATCCCTAATGCTCTTCTTTTGGTGTTTTATTTTCCTTTCTCAATGGCTTTTTGTTTGAGGATCCTGTACCTCTTGCTGAGAGTTTGTCATAAGAGAAAATTCCCATTCTGTGAAAAAAAAATCTGTCATTTCCAGGTCAGTTTTGGCTCACCTTGGAAGAGACTCCTGAAGTTTTGCTTGTTTGCAATATGGATGCTGAGTTTCCTTAGTTTTGAAGCGAGCTACGTTATACACATCTAATTAATATTTCATAGTGCTATGAGCACACTGTCTCCTGGACAAAGCACTGGCTTTGGAGGACCCAGAGCCTGGTGCTCAATGGAGTTAAATCCAGTTGGTGGCCAGGCACAGGGATCTGTGTTGGGATCACTTCTTTTCAACATCTTTATTGACGACCTTGATTCAGGCATAGAGAGTGTCAGCAGTGAGTTTGCATATGACACAGAGGTGGCAGTGTTCATTTGAATGAGGGTAGAGAGGATCTGCAGAGGGACTTGGATAGGCTTAGATCAATGGGCCAACATTAATGAGATGAGTTTCAACAAGGCCAAATGCCAGGTCTTGCACTTTGGTCACAAAACCCCTAAGCAATGCTACAGGCTTGGGGCAGTGTGGCTGGAGAGCTGCCTGGCAGAAAGGAATCTGGGGGTTGTAACAGAAAGGCAGGTGAATGCGAGCCAGCAGTGTGCCCAGGAAGCCAAGAAGGCCAATGGCATCCTGGCCTGCATCAGGAATAGTGTGGCCAGCAGGAGCAGGGAGGTCATTCTCCCCCTGTACTCTGCATTGGTTAGGCTACACCTTGAGTGCTGTGTCCAGTTCTGGGCCCCTCAATTTAAGAAGGACATTGAGGTACTTGAACGTGTCCAGAGAAGGGCAACGAGGCTGGGGAGAGGCCTGGAGCACAGCCCTGTGAGGAGAGGCTGAGGGAGCTGGGATTGTTTAGCCTGGNTGCCATGGTCTGGTCTTGATGTCTGTAGTAATGGGTTGGACTTGGTGATCTTTGAGGTCTCTTCCAACCTTGGTGATACTGTGATACAAGAGAGATGTGGAGGTGCTGGAGTGGAGTCAGAGGAGGGCAACAAAGCTGGGGAAGGCCCTGGAGAATAAAACTTATGAGGAGCAACTGAGGGAGCTGGGGATGGTTAGTCTGAAAAGGAGGAGGCTGAGGGCAGACCTCATTACTGTCTACAGATAGCTGAAGGGACCTTGTGGAGAGGCTGCTGCTGGTCTCTTCTCACAGGTAGTTGGAGACAGAACAAGTCCAGGGAATGGCCTCAAGCTGCGACTGGGGAGGTTTAGACTGGACATTAGGAAAAAGTTTTTCACAGAGAGAGTGGTCAGGGACTGGAATGAGCTGCCCAGGGAGGTGGTAGAATCATTGACTCTGGATGTGTTTAAGGATTGTTTGGATGTGGTGCTTTGGGATATGGTTTAAGGTGAATCTTGTATGTTGGACTTGGTGATCTTGAAGGTCTTTCCCAACCTGGATGTTTCTGTGATCCTGTGAATTGTTATGGCAGTGGGGGTTGGAACTAGAGTATCTTCAAGGTCCCTTCCAGCCCAAACTATCTATAATTCTATGATATACCGAAGCAGAAAGAGAACAAAAGCAACAGGTCAGGATTTGCAGTTTTGATGGAGTGAAGGCTGATTTCTTCTTGAGGACTGAAGGTTCACAAGGATTTTCAACTGTTTTCCTTTTATATGGGTTGGGTTTAGCCTTCCTAGAGCAGCTCTTTAAAGGACACAAGCTAATTACAAGTGTAAGAGACTCCTTGAAATTGCCTTTCAACTTCAATAAAGGAGGAGCTGTTATTTATGGGCCTTTGTGAGCCACCAAGAACTTTGCTTCAACTTCACTAGCTCTCAATCTAACAACAAAGCTGCTGGAACAGGGCTTCAGGATGGGAAATTAAAATTACAAATGTGGTGCTTATTGACAAGGGTGGAGAAAGAATTACAGAGTAGCAGCATGGGTTAGAACTCTGTTTTTTCACCTATGAAGAGTTTTCTGGCTTTTTTTTCTTCCCCTGAAGGGCAAGGAGAAAGAAATTTTAAAGAGGTAGTGTAACATACAGTTAACAACTGCACAGAGCCCAAAGGATCAGAGCAAAGGAATGGTAGAATTCATATATTTAACATCAGTCCTTCACCTGACAGTGAATGTGAGCTCTCGAGAGGAAACTTCTTATTTTGGAAATCTACTTAGTCCTATACTAGGTACTTAATCTGTACCAAGGGAGGAAACCTCCTCAGACTTGAACAAGGCATTAATAATGATGGAAAAAAGGTGGGCAACAGTGCTGACACCTCCCTGCCTGGAGGAGGAGCTGGCACAACTCAGAGCAGTGGTGGGGGAAGCAGTACAGCTCCACACTCAAGACTTTGTGAAGAGTCACGGTGTAATCACAAGGCAGCCTTACAAACAAAGACAAAATGCCTGGAGAAGACAATTCCTGAACTTGTGCTGAATAAATACAAGCTTGTGCTAACAGCAGCCTTTTGCTCTACTGATTTCTACAGAAGAGCAACATTAGCAGTGACATTTATCTTCTTGTTCTATCACATTCCTTCCTGAATTCACTGACATGCCTTTGAAGGATTTATCAGAATTCCTGACTTCTTTAAGCATCACATACACAGAGCTGTTCTGCAATCTCAGAAGCTGTGTGAGTGTTATAAAGGAGTGAAAAATCACAGGGTGAAAGCCCAGCATCAAAGTCAAGGTGAGTTATCGTGTTTGCCTTCACCGGGATCAGCTCACAACGTGTTCAAATCCGTGTAATGCATTAGCCTTTTAAATCTACCAGCCAGAAGGGATGATCAAATCTGAGCATGGGAAATTACCCAGCCTGGCTCTCCTACCCCCTTTTTAATCTAGCTGGCTGTCCAACAACAGAGCTTCCAAGCACTGCTGACTGCTGAAATTTGCTGGGTTTCTTCTCTTTTTAGCTCAAGCGGCAGAGGCTGTAATATCCCCCTTCCCTTTGCCTTTCATGTGCAGACACAGAGCCTTAGACAGCTATGGGCCCCTTGGGAGACACCTCCTCTGAAGGGAAAAGCTCAAGGCAGAGCACTGCATTCTCCTTTAAAAACACAAACCAAGAGAGATTCATTTCCTCTGGGTAATGCCAGGCTGCAGAGCCTCTCTGCCTCTGCACAAACACAGGCATGTAAATAACAATGTTCAACCCCAATTTCACTCTTCAAGAGGTGAGCTAAATAACACTGCAGAAACCTTAATTTAGGTACTGCAACAAACATTTCAGCACATTTCTTTCTATCCCATTTTCACTGCCCGGACCCAGGATGTTAGCAAGCTCCTCTCTGATCCTCTCCCAGGTGTTGGGATTTCCCAAGCAGCACATCAGGTGCACTCCCCTGGGGACAGGCCAGACCCACTTCGTGCTGGCAAGGAAGCTCCCTGGAAATTTACCTTTATGAGAACTGAAAAGTGGAAATAAAATTCTTCATTCCTAGGAGATCAAGCTTAGATATTTGGTGGCATAATGTTACTCTGTATTTAGGATTGCCTATGGAGGCTCTAAGTTGAAAAGGACACTGAGTTTTCATTTTCATGGGGGAAAAAGAACAAAACTAAAACCAAACCAAAATTGTAGGCAAAGGAGGAAACAACACATGACCCACTTCAAAAAACAAAACCCTGTACCTACTATGTCCAATGGCTGTCAGCCACAGGGAATTCATCTGGGTAAATGTGACAGAACAAAACACATTTCCCATGACAAGTCCTATCCATGTGATTTCTTCAGCCGAGGGAATTCATTAACACATGTCAAGCTCTCCTCCATTTGTAGCAGTAAATCCTCCATAGTTATTGGCTCACAGACACTTCAGAGAGGCTGGCTTCCTGCTGGATTACTGCTCCAGAAATCATATTCCCCTATGCTTCCCTTCCAGTGGTATTCTCCTCCCAGTGCACAATGCTATTAAAAATAATGGTTTAGAGCATCAATAATATATTAAAGACAGCCTCCTCAACACGGCTGTGTTGGTAGCTTAATAAAATCTATCATTCTTTGCACATTTACAACCATACATCTTACAGTTAATGATGTGGTGCAACTCCATCATCAAGAAATGAGGGAAACAGGCAGAAGTTGAAAGCAAGAAGCTGTAAAATCTTGAAACTGAGCCCAGGAGAACAGCGGAGAATTCTCAAACGTAAGGCTGCTTAACTTGAAACCCAAGGAATCACAGAATCAAGCAG
>VWYK01019660.1:0-10336 GCA_013399775.1 Semnornis frantzii | reverse complement strand
CCATTGTGATGTGCAAAGTCTCCTTAACTGCTTAACCTGTGCAACAAAGTGAGGAAGATAATAAATTAACTCCCAACATCCATTACCATTAGTAAAAAGTATCATTTTTTACAAACTGGAATCTTGCATTGGGAGAGGAGGGTTTCATTCAGTTGACAGTGCCTGGAAGATGCTGTGAGTAACAGTCTGTTGTTTAAATAAATTCTGATAGTCTTTTGACCCTCCTTGCAAAAAGATGCATGTACAGGAAATGGGCTATTATGTTCTTGCAGCAACACAATCAAATCCACCAAGCACAAATTTTACTACATGGAAGTGGTATTTGTGAATTAACTGTCACTGGAAAATGCTTTTGTTTTTAATAGAAATTGCCTTTGATTTCCTGATTTTGTATGAAAGGTAGTTGCCATTTTTTTGGTCAAAAAATTAGACTCAGTGATTCAGCAGTGAGAGCTGAGTAACACAAAAGGCAGGAAAACTGAGATTGCCTTTGAATATGTTTATGTTGTTACTGTTCTTCATCTGTGAAAAAGTGGCCACATTTCCTTCCATGAGACAGCTGTACTCAATGGAAATGTTGGGTTTAGCTATTTGCTTCCCTAAGTCACTTCTCCTAAAAGCAGAGGTATCAATCAAAAGGCTTTATGGGTCCATCCATTTTGAATCTCCTTTCTCCTAATGGAGTTACTGGGAGAGTCTGTCCTTAAATATAGACTTTTTTAAATTCAGCCCGTGACCCACAGACCACAAATGATCACTCTTTTAAGGTCTGCAAGACATAGGTGGAGGAAAAAAGAAGCCCACCATCAGAAGGCTTAGTGTGCTGGGGTCTGTGCTTTCCCTGGAACTCTTGTAAGGTTCTGAGGATGCAGAATGAGCAAAAGGCTGTGGCTGTGGTTAAATCTTTAGAGCAAATTGCTGGTTCCAAATAGAACAGTAGAGATTGCTTTGTTTAAAAGACATTCCAAATGCAGAAGGAAGACTCAAGGAGCAGTTTAAAAAGAAGGAAAGCAAGTTTCTCTTGAGTTTTACGTGCCTGGCCCACATCAAATAAAGTTTTGTGTTAGGATTTTGTATTCCTACTCTGTCACCACAGCACTCTGAATACAGAAGATAGAGTATTGCTGCACCTAAATATGAATTAATTGGTTTCATTTACTATATATGTTTTTCTGCTGTGTGGTGCCATATCTTGATGAGCGCAGATGCAGTTGTGTTTGTGGTTTGCAGCATCCCATTGCTTGCATTTTATTATTTTTTCCAAAGCAAATGTCTGTCAATCCCAGAGCTAAATTGGGGAAAAAAATGTGCAAAC
This sequence comes from Semnornis frantzii, assembly GCA_013399775.1. Classification (NCBI taxonomy): domain Eukaryota; kingdom Metazoa; phylum Chordata; class Aves; order Piciformes; family Ramphastidae; genus Semnornis; species Semnornis frantzii. The sequence goes on along the minus strand of VWYK01019660.1, from coordinate 9,021 downwards.
ATGACACATGGCTAAGATTTTTTTTTTTTTTCCAGCATGCTATGTAATTATTAACCTGATTTTGGCCACTGAAAGAAGCCATGAATTGCAGATAGCATGGATGAAGTTAAATGCTTTCATATTAGATACATTTTGCTTATACAGGATTCTATAGGTATGGCCATACAATATAATTGAAGCTTTGTCAGCTCTGTAGCCTAGCAACAGATAATACTGTTAGGTTACTGAATTGCTCCTGGTTGACAAGTAGGGAGTATTTTTGTGTTTATCATGTTTGCTAATGATGGGATCCTTTCCAAAAGGCTTGTCTTAATCTTAATTAGAGTTTATCAGCAGAGGTCTGCATGACATTGTGCAGACACTGATTTCATAAATAATAAAAAGTGCAAGTGAAAAATTTGGCAGGAGAAGAAGATATTTAAGGCCACTGATTCTTGTAAGAGCTGCATGAATTTCCAAAATGTAATCAAGTTTGAACTGTGACTCCATTCTTTATTATCGAAACTTGCAGTACACTCCACTGCAGTTTTGACAGCAATTATGAGCATGATTTATAAGCTTCCTGTTAGGAACCAGATCTGTTTGCACAAGAATCTTGATCATAAACATTGCAAAGAACAGTAAGTCCACGGTTTTTCAGGGACATCAGGGCCTTACTTTTTCCTTTGCATAGAAAGCTGGGTCACGGGGTGGGGTTTTCTTTTTCTTTAAGGAATGTCTTGGGTTTGTTGGGTTTTGGTTTGCTTTCTTTTCAAGCAACAAAAATGTTTGTGGGGAAAGATGCAGACAAAGAAGTGAATCCTGAAATAACCTTTCCATTTGGTGCAAACCGAAGGTATCAGCTACTCAGTGCCAGATGTCATTTGATAAACAGCTCGTGGCAGTGCAGTTGGAATGTGATTTTCTCCCTTTGGTTTGCACAACACAATATTCTTTACCTTTCCCAACTTTCTTTGATTAAACAAACATTTGTAATACTTTGCAATGTGAACTGCAAAGAGAGTTTAAGTAAATACATAGTGCCTACAGGCATTTTTCCCCCTCTTCTCCTGCTTGACATGTATGTATTATATATCACCTGCATTTCTTTGGCTTGACCATAGATAGAAAGTGATATCTTGCAGGCTCTAGAGACTTACCTTTCAGTCTGGCAGAGTCAGAACTAGACTTGTAGAGAGAACAGCTTTCCAATACCAAAAACCCTTCTGATATTTAAAAAACTTCTGTTCAGTGCTGAAACAAGAGTAAGGCTTTTCTTACCCACCTCGTAAAACCAGTAAGGCTCTTTTCAGTATAATTGGCTGAGCAGCCAACTCATTGCAGGAGAGGTCTCCAGTGTGCCACTGCCTTGCCTTCTACCCAAACAGTATAACCATGATTTCATTTCTGAAGGAACTGTCACTCATCTCTGCTAGAGCTTATCTGGAGGTTCTTTTCTCTTCCTTTGATGACTATGCCTGTCTTAAGACTGAGAAAGTTGGCCTGGTAAAGCTTTGATAGAACCATTTTACCCCCATAATCTTTTCCTAGCAAAAAGAACACTTGGTTAAAAAGTTCTTAGCCAGCTTAGTCAGACCTTCATCTCGTACAAAGAACAGGCTTTGGTGTTTCCTTAGGAAATCTTCATGTCTTTGCAAAAGTTTCAAGTAAATGTCTTCCTGTCTCCTTCTCCATCACCACTGGTACTTGGCAGAAATCTGTCAGGAACACCTGCCCTTAGCTTTCTGAAGAGATGTGCTCCAGAGGAATCAGTGTGCGGATGTCAGTCTTAACGTGTAGGAATGTTTGTGGGAAGCAACTTTTGCTTTTGTCCTTTTTTGTAACTACCACCTGTAAGGAAGCCCTGATCCCTGACAAAAGTGTCTAGACAGGTTGATACTTCATCTAATAGTCATGATTGGAAGTTCCTGTTAGATTTGACAGGCTCTGCCAGGGTCTCTGCACACCGTTTCTCGGGCTATGCAGTAGAAGGTGAAGAAGACTTCTCTTCCCCTATTTCCCTCTGTGTAGCAAGGCCAGCATATTTGCATTCACTGCATTAAGGGGAATAAAGTTGCTTGCATCTTTCAGAACAGCAGCTGTTGCCTTAACCCTGTCCAAACAAGCATAGAAGGGGACCGGAGGGGTCTGTACTGTGTCCTGTCCTTGTGGGTGATTGTTGTTGCATTTCCAGTAGCTGGAACAATGGCTTATTTGGGAGTTCATCTGGGGATTTAACTTACTGAGGAAAGCATGGACATACATGTCATGATCACTTAAATGCCTCGTTTTCTGTAGAGTGAGCTGAAAGGAAACAAAATAAAAATGTCATTCTTGGGTCTGGATCCTGCTGGGCTGAGGGTTTGTGTTCAAATGCAGGAGCAGATTAAATTTCTGTGGTTCTGTTTTCGGTTAATAAGCCAAGCTAGAGATGGTTGTGCTTCCAAAGCTGTCACACATCCCACTCAGCTGTGCCTGCCATAGGTGTGACAGCCTCCAGGAGCTGGGTGGACCAGGCAGCCGAGGTCACTGCTCACTTCAGCTGTCCAAGTTTAATCTGCTGCTGGACATGAGTCAACACCCTGAGGAGCTCTAACACCAGGAGTCTGAGTCAGCCTTTTAGCTGATCCAGACTGATTGCAGCTGGAGACCCAGTCAGTAATCAACTACACTTTCCTTTTCTGGTTTTTTCTCTTTCCCCAAGGGCACAACATGTCAAGATGTTTGCTGGGATAGAGAAAGTCTCAGTTGGCTCTTCTGCAGTGGTTCATTTTTATTTTAATAAGAAATCCAGTGAATAATACAGTTGAGGAAGAGCTCTCATTCTGTATTAAAACAACTAAAGTATGTTGGTTGATTATTATACCTCATGTATCTAAATAAAGAGAAGTGTGTGTTAATAATGGAAGCCCCCTTCCTCCCAGAAAATGAGCTGTGTGCTGTCTGCAGTAAGAGGATGCAGTTTCAGGTTTTCAGACTGCAGCATGTGCATCACATTTTTTTATCTACAAGACAAATTAAGTACACTTCAGGAATTTAACCTAGTTCTCTCTTTTGTACCAGTTTAACTCTGACAGCTTCTGTTTATTTACTCCTGATACATAACCAGGCAGTAAGTCAGACTATTCGTTGCTGTCTACAACTACCTGCAAGGACATTGTGGAGAAGCTGCTGCTGGGCTCTTCTCGCAGGTAATTGGAGACAGAACAGTGGGGAATGGCCTCAAGGTGAGACTGGGAAGGTTTATATTGGACATTAGGATAAAGTTTGTCATGGAGAGAGAGTGGTCAGGGACTGGAATGAGCTGCCCAGGGAGGACCCTGGATGTGTTAAAGGGTCCTTTGGATGTGGTGCTTGGGGCTATAGTTTAAGGTGCATCTTGCAGAGCAGGGTTCTAGGTTGGGCTTGGTGATCCTGAGGGGCTTTGCCAGCCTGCATGTTGCTGTGATTCTGTGATTCAAAAGTTGGAATTCCTGCTTGAGCATTAGGATTCTGCATTTGTAGTCATTTATGCCACTGTCTTTACATTTCATCTTCCTGTGCTTTAGAGGAAATGACTCAGGTTTGTGCCATTTGATGCTGTAGGGTAGTAAACCTCAGTATGCTTTGGTCTCATCACAGTAAATTGTGAGCTTTGGAACCACCTCCAGCTGCCGTATTACTGAAGGGTGAACGCAAAGACACTGTTCTGCTTTGAAACTTTCACACCACTTTGAGGTCTGGAAGCTGAGCTTTCTTTGCCTGCCGAAACACATTGTCAGTGATGCTGTTTTGTTTGCTCATCTTTGAAAGCTAATACACTGCTTTAATTAATTGTCCAAGATTTCTCTAAAACAATGTCCTAATTCTTCCATTTAGCCGTGGCGTATCATGCACTGTTGTTATCTCCTCTACCAGATTTTTTGCAACAAGTTGTTTTAAAACTATAATCTCTTTGAGGGGAGGGGAGGGGAGAAAAAAAAAAAATGAAGTGCAGTTGAAAAGGCAGTTATGCCAAAAGATAAACACAGCAATATTACTTATCAAAATGAGTGCAGTTTTTGCTTTGCCTAATGAATACAACATATAGCATTTTCTATATATACAAAACCTGAGAGAGAGGGGGGGAAAAAAAAAATGCTTTAGAACATATAAAGTATGCAACATTATTTCAGGCATAACTGTATTGGATATGTATCTAGGCCTGAGAGTGTAGATAACACAATATAAGTGCTTTGCCTGTCTAAACATGTTAAATAAATGAGCATTCACTATCGCATTCAAATACATTAGTAGATGTACTCGCATAGTTAATTTTCTTTTTAATGCACTGCACGTGACAGTTGCAGCACAGAGCTTATAGTGTATCTTCCTGTCTGATGAAAGTTCTCCCACCTCCCCCCACGCTTTTAAACAAACCTTTATTTGAATAAGCCTTTATGAAACAGATCTTGGGCATATCTTCTTTTCAGGAAGTTCAGTCAGTGTAAGCAGAGATAAAGCAGTCATGTTACGAAGAATATTACATAAGGGAAGATTTCTCAGAGAAAGAGAGTGGCAACATTGAGGGAGGGGAAGAACGCCCTGAAAAGGGAATCTGGTTTCTTTTCTTGCAGCTGTTTGCTTTTGTTGTGCTGCGACTCGCTGCTCAGAATCACACAAACTTGCTGTTAAAAAAAGACAGGAATTTTGGTGAAAAATAGCGATGAGGAAAGCACCACATAAAAGTATTTTCACCTATATAGAATCACAGAATGGTAGGGTTGGAAGGGACCTCAAGGATCATCCAGTTCCAACCCCCTGCCATAGGCAGGGACACCTCCCACTACAACAGGTCACTCAAGGCCTCATCCAACCTGGCCTTCAACCCCTCCAGGGAGGGAGCAGCCACAACCTCTCTGGGCAACCTGTGCCAGTGTCTCACCACGCTCACTGTAAAGGACATACATCTTGATTTTCACAAGGCTGGCCTTTTAGAAGACAAAATAGGACATTAAACTTTACAATTCAGGCTGCAAATAGCTAAATAGAGAGGAACTTTGGTGGAAAATAATGATGAGGAAAGCACCACGAAAAACTATTTTCACCTATATAGAATCATAGAATGGTAATGTTGGAAGGGATCTCAAAGCTTATCCAGTTCCAACCCCCTGCCATAGGCAGGGACACCTCCCACTAGCACAGGGCACTCAAGGCCTCCTCCAACCTGGCCTTCAACCCCTCCAGGGAGGGAGCAGCCACAACCTCTCTGGGCAACCTGTGCCAGTGTCTCACCACGCTCACTGTAAAGGACATACATCTTGATTTTCACAAGGCTGGCCTTTTAGAAGACAAAATGGGACATGAAAGCTTATAATTCAGGCTGCAAATGGTTAAATAGAAATTTTGATGGAAAATAATGATGAGGAAAACACCACGAAAAAGTAATTTCACCTGTATCTTGATTTTCACAATGCTGGCCTCTTAGAAGACAAAATAGGACATTAAAGTTTACAATTCAGGCTGCAAATAGTTAGATAGAGGGGAATNAGGGATCTCAAAGCTCAGCCAGTTCCAATCCCCTGCCATAGGCAGGGACACCTCCCACTAGCACAGGTCACTCAAGGCCTCCTCCAACCTGGCCTTGAACACCTCCAGGGACGGAGCAGCCACAACCTCCCTGGGCAACCTTTGCCAGTGTCTCACCACCCTCACTGTAAAGAACTTACATCTTGATTTTCAGTATGCTGGCCTTTTAGAAGACAAAATAGGACATTAAACTTTACAATTCGGGCTGCAAATAGTTAAATAGAGAGGAATTTTGGTGGAAAATAACGATGAGGGAAGTGCCACATAAAAGTATTTTCACCTATATCTTGATTTTCATGATGCTGTCCTTTTAGAGGACGAAATGGGACATTGAAGTTTACCATACAGGCTGCAAAGAGCTAAATAGAGAGGAATTTTGGTGGAAAATAATGATGAGGGAAGTGCCACATAAAAGTATTTTCACCTATATCTTGATTTTCATGATGCTGTCCTTTTAGAGGACAAAATGGGACATTGAATTTTACCATTCAGGCTGCAAATAGTTAAATAGACAGGAATTTGTTGAAAAATAATGATGAGGAAAGTGCCACATTGAAGAATTTTCTCCTATATCTGGATTTTCGTGATGCTGGCCTTTTATAAGACAAAATGAGACACTGAATTTACAATTCAGGCTGCAAATAGTTATGAAAAGTCTCCCCAAAGTGTTAAGCTTCAACATAGACAATTCTTATATTAATAGAGGTAAAAGTCAATAGCCTCTCTACCTTGAACAAGTCATCAAGATCATTAAAAGGAGTGTGAATATATGGCACTGATGTTTTCGGTTTCTTAATCTCATCTTGTCAATTAAATGCTTCTACTTCTGTGTTTCCTGTAGGAGGGCAGCTTTGGTGTACCACAACCAAGGCCATCGCAGAGGGTGAAGAGCTGATTGCCTTTGTTGTAGATTTTGACTCCAGGCTGCAAGCTGCTACTCAGATGACTCTCACGGAAGGGATGTACCCTGCACGGCTGCTGGACTCCATACAGTTGCTCCCCCAACAGGCTGCAATGGCATCTATTTTGCCAACAGCCATTGTGAACAGTAAGTGATGAATACTATGGGACTTTTTTTAAAGCAGCAGTACTTTAAGGCAGATATGAAGAGCTAATACACTTGATAGGGAATTCAAGACCACAGAAACCACGCCACTTAAAGCCTGCGTCTCGAAGCTTGCTTTTAATCCCTCATCCCACATCATCTCAGATCAACTCACGGGTGTGAAAGCAGGAGCAAGAGCTGAGCTGTGCGAGAGCCTCACTCAGAGTATCCAACCTGCCCTCGTGTGGAGGTTCTGTGATCTGCTCCCGGAGGTCACAGGACCAGAAACTGTTAAAAAAGATAGGCCTGATAGCTCAGAGAGTCCAGCCTCTGCTGCTCAAGTAAGCTTGTTGCTTAACAACTGCAGCTTCTAGTAATAATTCATGATAGATACTCAGTAGAAAGAAAGAGCATATCTCTTCAGTAGTTGTTTCGAAATGCAGCAGAGATCATGCCTTATAGCAGCCCTGATTTATTGTAGTATCTCCACTCAGTGGGGATGCCCAAGAATGTTTTTACATCCTCTGGACATCAGCAGACCCTATCATGGACAAAGTACAGCATGTAATTAAGTACTGTCCTTAGAGAGGAGGAACATGAGTACATGATAAGTCAGTTCCTGAACTGGGACAAGTTAGACTGAATTCAATTTCTCTTGGCCTTGCATACCCTTAGCTCTCAGCACTTTGTAAGCCTGTCCATTTAGACCCCATGTTGGAGCATTTCCCTATGCTTCCCCTGAAGGTTAATGCTTAGAAAATAAGTATTATAATTAGATACAGTGAACTAATGAACAGTATTTCAGGTGTAAATGCACATGCAAACCCATGATCTACCACACAAGCTCACACCGGACAGGTAAAATAGCTGTTGGTAAAACATTTTATTCCATGGTTTCTTTTTTTGTAATTCTTTTCTTCTTTTGTAATTGATTGCTTTCTGGATCAGCAATTTTCATAGCTACACATTTATTGTTAGCCTGTTTGTGATGGTTTGGGAGTTCCCTGCCCTCCCACACTTCGTAAAATCCCCCAGCTAGACTCAGCCAGCTGGCAGTTAAGGACTGAAGCTCTATTTACAGCTCAGCTCAATGTACAACCAGAGATACACACAATAGACATCAATAGTTACAAATATATACAAGTTAAAGGTAATACAGAAACACAATTCCCTGCCCAGAAATCCCCAGGAGGGGCTCCCAACCACCCTTCCACCTTTTTCCACCCCTCTATCTTACCCCAGGGTCTGCCTTACGTGCAAGGTGAGTTTGGAGGATGGGCCAGGGGGGTTAGAAGCAGAGTGTTGAGTTGGGTTAGCAGAGAGGTCCAGACCAAAAACTAGAGAGACCAAGGCTCTCTGGGAGTGTCTTATCTCTGTTTGTGTTCTTGTTCTTATCCATCTCAGCAAGCCTATGAGTGAAGCAGACATCACCATTGTTTGCTTTTCACAGCCTATAATATAATTCTTTTTTTCATTAAAATATTTCAATTAACCTCAACCCAGCACACCTGTTTTAAAAGGTAAACTTTAGAATCTTCAAGTTCTCCAAGTCCTGCATTCCAGAGAGTGAGCTGACAGCAATCTCAAGCCCTTTTACTAAACACGCTCCTGTTTACCCCAGCAGTGGAGCTTCTGTGATCTGACATAGCTGAGCACAGAACTAGCAATTAGCACTGAACAGGATCCCTTCCAAAAGGTGTCAGAAAGCCATGCATGGACAACCAAGTGACCACAGTTACACCACTGTTTATAACCAACAGCTACAAGGGAGCCACCAGGGAGGGAATTACCTCACCTAAAGGGCCAAGAGTCACTGAGAACTTCTGTTAGCTGAGGTTGTGTTGTTGTACAAATCTGCAGCCAAGAGTTGCTGAGAACTTCTGTTAGCTGAGGTTGTGTTGTTGTACAAATCTGCATGAAGCCAACTCTGGGCTTTGGCAAAGCAGTCAGAGTGCTGCAGCATGAGAGTTCAGGGAGCACCTTTGCTGGCAGTAGTGCCTTTTGCAGGGCCCTGGAAAGCCACTCTGATCATTGTGACTTCTGCTGCTAAGAGGAACCCAAGCTTATGGTGCATCAGCTCTGGCTGTATATGCCTAACAGCAGCTAAAAGTAACCTATCTACTTTTAACTCCAGGAGGCTGATAAGGTAGCAATTCTCACTGTCCAGAAATTTCCACCCAGGTTCTGACTGTGCCCCTGACCAGATGGGGCTGTTTGCATGTTTCCTTGTTGAGCTGGTGAAATTCAGTTTCTTCAGGAAAAACTTGAGCTAAATACAGGGTCCAGAAATGTGCTGAACACAGCTCTAGATGGCACTTTGAACATTGGTTTAGTGGGCATGGTGGTGTTGGGTTGATGGTTGGACTGGATGATCTTAGATGTCTTTTACAACTGTTATGGTTCTATGATTTGTAGTGAGGTATTTCGTAGTATCATAGAATGGGAAGGTT
>VWYK01019656.1:35032-69810 GCA_013399775.1 Semnornis frantzii | reverse complement strand
TATTTCCCCCCGTTTTTTGCCTTCTCTCTCCTTGCTGCTGCCACACACCTCCACCTTATTTTGCCATTTCTCTTCCCTACTCCTCTTTTTTTGTCTTGTGTTCTTTTTCCCTTCCATTTTTGTTTGCCTTCTGTCTTTTTCCTCACCTCTTTTTTTCTTTTCCTGTCCTCTTCCTCCCTGTGGGGGAAGATTCTTCAGCAGAATCTAATTAAGTTTCTTTCAGGAGACCTGGCAATTAATTCATTTAGCAGAAGGTGTTGGGCAAGAGAATTCTGGGGAAAACAGACAGGACATCTATGGAAGCAGCTGATGTATTTGAGTAGAAACTGGAATGTGGGGAGACCCAGAAGATTTCCTGTGCATGTGTTACTGGGAGTGAGCATACAGACATTCCCATCACTGAGTCTTACTGAAAGGTCTTTTTTAAGCCCAGCAGAGGTTTTAGCTGCACTTGGGAAAGCCAGCCTGGTTGGTGATGGCTGTTACATGCAACAGGTTTTTACTGTGATTACATCTATACTAAAAGGTTCCACACATGCTCACTGCCTCTTAATTTTCTCAGATTTTAATTAAAATTAGTTCATTTCCATGACTTTTTAATAAGTTGGACTCCAGAACGGTTTCTTTGTACTCACAGTGAAGGCCATTTTTCAGAAGTTGACTTAGCACTTCTGACTAGACCCCTGCTCCTGATCTGAAGTTGCAGGATTTCCATAACTGTGATCTGGCAGATTTTGAACCTGTAAAATAACAGCAGCCGCTTTTTAAAGTGTAGGTTGCTTTTCTTTGTAGTGGATTAAAAAGAATAAAACTAGGTCTAAACTAGCGTACAAAAAAGCTAATTTAAACAGAAAAATAGGAATCCTGTGAGTATAAAGTTTTCAGTGTAAATCAGATTCATCCCACTCTCCGTATTCGATTCTTACCCCCACAAGTTTATTCCTTAGAATGTGAGATTACCACACTCTGTGCTACAAAAACTGATACAAAGCGGATTTGGCCTCTTAACCATGGTCTGTTTGAAGTTCATGATATGGTCAACAATAGCAAATGTTTGTAGTGTTTATGTGAGAAGGATGAGCAGCTCCTCCTCTTAGTTATGTTCCCTGTGTGTCAATACTTAAATAACCCTAAATAAGCCTTCAGAAAACCCTATTACATGAAGTATCAAACCAACCAGGAACTTGTTGGGAACTTGCATCTGTTACAGAGTGTTTGCTGCAGTCATTGTCATCCCAAGTGATTTCTTAAATGAGAGTTACCAAATGGAGCCTCCTGAAGACCGAAACAAAACTCAGTTTTTTGACACACGCTCTTCGCCTTCTCTACAGGCTTGGGATAAAGGGTTGAATGCAAGGTGTACGGTGGTTGAATAAATGTTTTTCCTTTACTGCTCTGACATTTCAGGTTCTACACACGCTGGAAAGAGTGGGAATCATGGTATTCACAAAGCTTTGGTTTACATTTCTCCTTGCGGGAAGAACAGTGGCAGGAGGATTGGGCATTCATACTCTCTCTTGCAAGCCAGGTAAAGAAGGTTTCTTATGAGATGCTTGTTCAAAAAGCTATGCTAACCTCTCAGGTGAAAGGTCCTCTTCAGGGATAAGAATTTTCATAGATTAAAGAAAAACATTGCTCTTAAGCCAGCAATTTGAAAGTACTACTGGCCGAGCTCTTCTGCCAAGATGGAAGGGTTCATGTGGAGTCCTTAATTTTTAAGCTTAACATTAAGCAGCACAGTACAAAAAAGTCAGACTCTTGGTGTGTAAATGAAGTCTGTAGAATAAACTAACAGACAAATACTTATGTAATGTCCTGCTTCCTAGCTCCTTCAGTGCTTACTTCCTAGAACACACCTACAAATCTGTAAGCTTACACAGCTAAATGTCACCAGGGTGACTCCCTCCCAAAATGAGATTTATGTTCCTGAAGCTTTCAACTACAGGAATATTTTTATCTCCTCTTTCAAATATAAACATGATTCGTATGCTATTTTCTTGTAACTTGTTTTGGATGGGGTTTTTTCTGTCATCAAAAGGTATTTACCTTAACCTGTCTGCAGATAATGTTTAGTCTAAAAACAATTAATTCATGTAGAGCTTCATTTCTGAGTGGGGAATGAAACATACTAGGCTGAATCTAGGCAATAGGGCAAAGAATTAGTCCTGACAGATGACATTCTTGTGCAAACTGACATGCTTTTGCTTATCTCCAGCTGATGTGTAATAGTTCTCCCAGTCTTTCTCTTTTCCTGTCAAAGCTAGATCATGCTTAAAAGCATTTTCTGTCTCAATTTGGAGATTGTTTTTCAAATACCAACATAGAAAGTGGTTAAGTTCTGTTTCTAGTGATGTCTTTCTTTGTCTTTGGTTCAGCCTGGAGCGAGTTTGGAGCAGACACACATTTTTGTACTTGCACATATTCTTAGAAGACCAATTATAGTTTATGGAGTAAAATATTATAAGAGTTTCCGAGGAGAAACATTAGGATATACCCGATTTCAAGGTAAGACTTTCCTTTCTCAAATGGAGTTTTAGAAAAGGTTCAACTATAAATCATAAAGGAAGTTGGGAGTGACATTAAGCTGCTGACTGGAAGAACATCAAATAATAGCTAACAAAAATTTACTTATGACATAATTAAAAATTCAAACCAATCCTCTCAAAACTTGCAGTTTTTCATTTTAGGGTGAACATGCTACCTGTAGCTACAGCGTTTTGACCTACCCTCCACAGGCCTTTAGTCTCTAATGTATATAAAATATTCTGATTGTGAGAACTTACCTAAAGTTGTGTCGTTTGTACTGCTGTAAGACACAAGAGATTTAGTAAAAGGGCTTGGGAATTTTTCTTGATGGTGGTACTGCTGGCTGTAAATACTCATTTTAGAAGCTAAACTTTTTTGCATTTCCCAGAGGAGGCTCATGAAGTTGAGGGTGAGGCAGGCAGAAAATGTTTGCATGGGCAGTGTCTCACCAGAGTGACAGCGGTGTCTGCTGGGTGCCCTTTCAGAACAAAGGGACATGCCTTGTCTCTCCACAGCACAGCCAGCTGTTTGGTGAGAAGACAAGCCATACCACAAAGCCCTCAGTGTTTTGGTATCTTTGGGCTGTCCCTCCTAACCAATCTCTATAAAAGGAGTTTAGCTGGCCATGTGTGGAGCAGGGAAAAGGAGACACCCGTAAAGACAAGAGGCAAAGGTGCACAAAAAAGGATTGAGACAATTAAGTAGTGTGGAAAATGATAAAGCTGAGTTTCTTGTTTTGGTAGTTGACAGAAGTAACAGAGGTGGTAACTTGATTATATGGTGTGGAAGCTGAAAAGGCAGGAATTCTTGTCATAAATGCTCTAACAACAATTACTATGTAAGATACAAAAACATAGAATGATTTGGCTTGGAAGAGACCTTAAAGATCATCTACTTCAACCCCATTGTCATGGGCAGGGGCACCTTCCACTAGGCTAGGCTGTGCAAGGTCCCATCCAACCTGACCTTGAGCACTTCGAGGGGGAATCCATAACCTCACTGGGAAAGTGTTTGTGTCTCATCAACCTCACTAAAGAATTTCTTCTGAATATCCAGCCTAAGTCACTTCTTGAGCTTCAAACCATTCCCCTTTGTCCCATCACTACAAACCCTTGTAAAAAGTTCCCTCCCTAGCTTTCTTGTAGACCCCTTTCAGGTACTTGGAAGGCCACTCTAAGGTGTCCCTGGAACCTTCTCTTTGCCAGGCTGAACAGCTCCAACTCTCTGCCTGTCCCCATAGGGGATGTGCTCCAGCCCTCTAATCATCTTCATGACCCCTTCTGAACCTACTCCAGCTGTTCGATGTCTTTCTTGTGTTGGGAGCCCCAGAACTGGGCACAGTATTGCAAGTGGGCTCTCGCCAGAGCAGAGTCGTATAGGCAAAATCATCTCCCATGTCCTGCTGGTCACACTGCTTTTCATGCAGTCCAGCACATGGCTACCCTCTGGGCTACCAGCAACCATTGCCAGCTCATGGTGAGTTTTCCGACAGCTGACACCCCCAAGTACTTCTCAGGACTGCTCTCAAGCCCCTCTGCACCCAGCCTGTGTTTGTGCTTGGGATTGCCCCAACCCAATTGTAGGACCTTGCACTTCACTGTATTGGCATGAACCCACCCCTCCAGCCTGTCCAGGTCTCTCTAGATGAGGGACTTCCTGCAAAAGTGACTATGTAGTTAAAAGGAAGTTCTAAGGTGTATGTGTTTTAGTAATGTACTTTGCAACAAGTGTGACTGACACAAATTCTGACCTGCTTCTAAAGTTGGACTGCTTCTGTGTAGCTTGATCAGGTTCTTTCTGACTGCTGCTCTTCCTAGTGTCCTGGGCAAACAGCATGACTATCCTTAAGATAAATAAGATGTTTAATTGACTCCGTCCAGTTTTGCTCAGACCTGTGTCCATAGGTTTCTGCAAGCCAAATGTGTGTTTAGGTGACTTCCCTCTGCATTTACATGCTGATGCTTTGTTATTTAAAGCACAAAGCCATGAGAGCCGATGGGAAAGATCTGTTTGTGCTTAGCAGGAATCAAAACCTCCGTGGAAAGAAGTGTTTGATCTGATACTGCAGCTCTGCTATGGGCTGGCAGGGTGTTTGTTTTGCCCATGGTTCATCTTTGTGGCCTCAAGTATTTCTGCTTCATGCTTGCCCTATAGTTGTTGCCACCAATACATCACTGTTTATTTATAGCTTAGTAGAGGACTTCACAAACCATCTTTTTGTGATTTTAATAAACACACTGACTTTTGGAGGGAGACAAACCCACAGTGTAGAACTCCAGGCTATGGAGTTAATGTCAAATGTGTGACCTATTATAGCTGTGTATCATAACCTGACTTAGGTTGGAAGGAACCTGGTGGAAGAGAAGGATGAAGGAGTCATCTTGAGGGTGCTGATGCTTTCAGTTCTGAAAGGCTTCAGTGACCTAACTAACATGGTGGTGTCTATATCCACCATATTTAAATGAAGCACCCAAGGCAAATAAAATCAGTTTTCAGCTTTCAGTCCTTGTTCTGCTGATGCTTCAGACTGAAACTTAGAGAAAAGTTCATGAGGTTACTTCTCAGTGTAAGTGAACAATGAATTTCCAGGAACTGAGGGACTGTCTTCACGATGCTTGGCTGTCAGCGTGTCATTTGTAGTGCAGATACAAATTCTGACCTGATGTTTAGTTCTTTACTTAAGGGAAAGGCTTAATAGTTGTAGTTACTTATCCCTTCTTCTGCATCTTTTGTGCTTGGCACTGAATTAGACTTCATTGTGGTGGGGCTAGGAGGAAGGGAGCACTAAGAAGGCAATAAACGTATTTGTCCTTAGATCTAGATGTCACGTTCCATGTGTGAATTCTAATGTAAAGGAAAGATTTAGATGGAATAGACTTTTAGGTATTTCTTGATTGCTAGTTCAAGAATTGATCTAGGGACTTGAAGATTCCTCCTGTGAGGAAAGACTGAGAGAACTGGGGCTGTTAATTCTGGAGAAGAGAAAGGTGAGAGTGGCTCTTATTAATGTCTATAAATACCTAAAGGGTGAGTGTCAAGATGAAGGTGCCAGTCTCTCTTTAGCGGTGCTCAGTAGTAGGACAAGGAACAACAGCTATAAGCTGGAACACAGGAGATTCCACCTAATACGAGGAGAAACTTCTTTACTGTGAGGGCGGCAGAGCCTTGGAACAGGTGGTCCAGAAAGGTTGTGGAGTCTCCTCTGGAAACTTCCAAAACCTGCCTGGATGTGTTCCTGTGTGGCCTGCTCTAGGTGACCCTGCCTTTGCAGGGGGATTCTAGTTCTCTAGAAATCCCCTCCCTCCCCTGACAATTCCATGATCCTACGATAATAAAAGGGACAAATATTTACTGGTAGCCCCCACTAATTTTTGTTGCAGCAAAAAAAGACGAATTCTGAACTTCAGTAAACCCCCAGAAGCTGGCCCCTGGCTTAGATTTCCATTTCAGCATTGCTCTTCCATCTCCATGGCTGTTGGAGAAGTGAAGTGCCTTGTTTTGCTGCAGTGTCTGCTCCTAACGTGCTGGCAGCCGGTGTACTATGAAAGGTTGCTATGCTACATGTGCTCTTAAGTTTACGCCTGGCTATTTTTAAACTGTCACAAGGTAAGGCATTGCTTTTGCTGAAGTTATCTTGCAGCAGTACGCACCAAGAATTATTTATGCTCCTAGAAGAAAGGAGTTTCTGGGTTTATTTAGAGACTTCATGCACCTCAAGCAAATCACTGACTATTGCTGAAAATGGTGGGGAGCAAAACTGCAGCTTCTCACAGAACCTGTGACTTAAGTAATTTGTAAAACAGTGTCAGCTTCTCTGCATTTTTATTTTATTTTTGGGGGGACTAGATTCATAAAACTGATGTGAGTTGATTTAATCTGTTCACCTAGTGCTTGAGGAGTCCCTGGGATTTGCCACATAGGTCCTGAATAATATTTAGTGCAGTTAAGTTCTGTTAATAATAACTTTTGTAAGCAGATGGTGGAGGTTTTGTTCTGGTAAAAATAGACATCTGACTAGCTTTTATTTCTGTGCTGCAGAATCTGATTTGTGTTGCATGTTTTTGTTTTTTTCTTCTTTGTAAGTTGTCTTATGTTTAAGAAGTTACCAAGCATAAAGAGCTACTTTTTTCTAACTCTGTTTTTTTGTTCACTGCTAAATTTTTAGGGCAGCGGTAGTGTGGCTGTAATTGTAGTGGCTTTTGTGTCTGAACTTGTACAGCTGCAGAAATACTGGACTGATCTCCTGTTAACCCATTAATAATTGCCTGTACTGAAAAGGATGACCTAGTTTAGGCCAAAACAAATAGGCTTTAAATCCCAGAATGGTGGGAGTTGGAAGAGATCCCTAAAGATGATTTAGTCTAACCCCACTGCTAAAGCAGAGTCTTACCTGTCTATTCACCTTCAGATGGATCCTACTGGCTTCCAGTTTGTGTCTGTGGTCTCTTTGTTCTGTCACTGGGCACTGATGAAAACAGTTTGGCCCTGTAATTTTGAACTTTGCCCTTTAGGTGTTGATCAGGATGGAGAAGATCCCCTCTGCCTGCTCTTCTCCAGGTTGAGAAGCCTTAGGTCTCTCAACCCCTTCTTGTGAGAGGGATGCTTCAGTCCCCTCATCATCTTCCTACCATAGAAGAGTGTAGCCACTCTCCAGTAGTTTCCTGTCTGTCTTGAACTGAGGAACCCAGAACTGGACATAATACTGCAGATGTGACCTTACTAGGGTAGAGCAGAGGGGCAGGAGAACCCTCCTTGAATTGCTGGGTACACTCTTCTAAATACACTCCAGGAGACCATTCGACTTCTTAGCCACGAGAGAATGTTTCTGGGTCATTGTGAACTTACTGTCCACTAGCATTCCCAGGTCCTTCTCCGTGGAGGTTCTTCTCAGCAGGTCAACCTCTCACCTGTCCTGGTGGAGGAGGTGGTTCCTCCCCCGGTGCTGGTCAATGCGCTGCTGTTGCCATGTTTAGCCAAAAGCAGAGGCTTTGTCTCAACTCTTTGTTGTTGGTCTCTGCAGTTCTGAGTCTGACCCTTGCTTTAATTCCTCCTAGGTGTATATTTGCCTTTGTTATGGGAACAGAGCTTTTGTTGGAAAAGTCCCATTGCTCTGGGCTACACCAGGGGCCATTTCTCTGCTCTGGTTGCCATGGAGAATGATGGCTATGGCAATCGAGGTGCTGGTGCTAACTTGAACACTGACGATGATGTTACAGTTACCTTCCTGCCGCTGGTGGACAGCGAAAGGAAACTACTGCACATTCACTTCCTTTCCGCTCAAGAGGTAAGCAACAGCGGCCTGGCTGGTATCCTCTGTCTGGCACCTCGGCAGTTTCTGTAGCCTCTGCGTGTTCTTGCAGGTCCAAGAACCTACAGGCCATCTGGTGATCTGTTTGATTAATGCTGCTCCTTTCCCCATCATTGGAGGCAAAGCTGAAAGATGTTTCTCCTCCAATGTAACGGTGATTTATAACTCTGTAAACAGAATGGAACTTCACTGTGCAGGGGACTGCAAGTGTACCTTGAGCAGGAACCAGAAAGAAGGATTCTGACACAAATGTGAGACTGAAAAATACACCTTGCTTTAAGGGGTGCAACATCAATGTTGACCAGTCAAATCACAGAAGAGACCTTAAGAGTTATTCATTTCTAACCCACTCCATGGGCAGGGATACCTCCTCCTAGACCAGGTTGCTCAGGGCCCTTCCAGGCTTGGATCCTCTGCAGTTTCTCTGGGCAACCTGTTCCAGAGCCTCATCACTCTTGTAGGGAAGAATTTCCTCCTAATATCTAATCTAAATCCAGCTTCTTCCAGTTCAAAGTCATTACCCCTTATCTTGTCACTCCATACCTTTGTAACAAATGCCTCTCCAGCTCTCCTGCAGCCCATTTCAAATACTGGAAGGCTGCTCTAAGGTCTTCCTGAAACCTTTTCTCCCAGCTGAACAATCCTAACTCTCTCAGCCTGTCTTCATAAGAGAGGTGTTCCAGCCCCCTGGTCATTTCTGTGGCACTCCTCTGGACCTGCTGTAACAGTTGTGTGTCCTTTTTGTGTTGAGGGCTCCAGGCTGGACAGAGTATTTTGGGTAGGGTCTCCCCAGAGCTGGGTAGAGGGGGAATATCTCCTCCCTTGACAAGTGTGGGAAGGCTATATTGGAAATACAAGTCAGGAAAAGTTGGAAGGGAAGAGGAGCTGGAGAATATGTCCAGAAATGCAGATGGTGGCTGAAAGTGGAACCTGAATCATCTTGACTCTTGGAGAGTCCCAGCTGGGGTGAAGTTGTATGCTAACTCCAAAGGAACTATGTTGCTCCCCTAAACCTTGGGTGTCTTTAGAGTATCACAGGCGGCTTGTTGAAAGTCTGCTGGTTGTGTCTCAGGGCTCATTCTGAACGTGTTTTCTCTCTCCCCCAAAGATAGGCAATGAGGAGCAGCAGGAGAAGCTGCTCCGGGAGTGGCTGGACTGCTGTGTGACAGAAGGAGGGGTTCTGGTTGCCATGCAGAAAAGCTCTCGCCGGCGCAACCACCCGCTGGTCACCCAGATGGTGGAGAAGTGGCTCGATCGCTACCGGCAGATCCGTCCTTGTACATCCCTTTCTGATGGTGAGGAAGATGAGGATGATGATGATGAATGACGGTGAAGAAATGGAGAAGAAAATGAGCGGCGCAGAGCACCTGACCCAGAGTTAGCATTGTGCTCCAGCAGCTCGTTGTAGAACGGCACAATGGGAGTGAGACATGTGGTGTGAAGGACTTCTGTAACCAACATGGAGAGAGTGGAGAAGCTCATCTGCTGCCCGAGGAGAACAAAACGGGCTGGACTACTGTTTGTACCCAAACAAATAAAGAGAAACACAACACAGCTAATTTTATTATCGAGACAGAGGGGGAAAAAAAACACACAGAACACCCCTGTTTTTTTTCTTTCTGACTGTAAATCTGTCTATAAATGTCCTGCATGTGGTGGTGTAAAAGGTTGGATGATAAGGGCTGAACCCCTGCCGAGAAGTTGTTCAGCTAAGGGCACTTAAAGCACACGTTAGATGGAGAACTCTTCCCTCCCAGATTCTTTTTCAGTAGAACGTGGTCTTCTGCATCACCTTCTAGACCCTCTGACACATTTCTGTCAAGGGCCCTTTCATGTGAAATCTCAGCAGTGCCCAGGTCAGGTCATGAGGTGGTTTTGTTGTTGTTCTGGTTTGTTTTTTTTTTTCCTTTTTTTTTCTTTCTCCATGGGTTTATTTTTTGTTGTTTGCACAAAATCTCCACAGCAAGTCCTACGCAAAAACCATATCCATTATTTTACTACTCTTTTAGTTACTGCTGTGCCCCTAAAATAAAGTCTAAACAGAACAAACTGGAAGAGAAGCTATTTTTTTTTTTTCCATTGAATGGAATGACTTGTTTCCTGAAAAAAGTTTGGTTTGGTTTGGGTGGGTTTTTGCCCTCTCTTTCTTCTAATAGTTAGTAGATTCAGTATACATATTTATTCAGAGAAGTGACCTAAAATAGAGGGATTTTTATTCCAGTGAGCATATAACTAAGCAAAATGGTGTGAAATTGGAGTACTTGGACATGATTGAGAATTCCATATTGTCAGAACTCTGTTTTGCTGTAACGCAGACTATGTGGTTACCATTTAGTCTTGACTCAAAACATGGCTGCAGATTAACCCCCCCCCCCCCCTTTTTTTTTCCCCCTGTGTTTAAAAGGGTTGCTCCTCAGTCATTTAAATCTGGTGGGAACAGCCTTGGCAGTTCTGATTTAAAAGAGAAGAATCTCTGCTCAAGTTGTTTTTAAAAGCACTGTTATCTGTTTCTCAGTATGTAAACCTGGGAATTTCTTGCATGTTGGTTGATGTGGCCATACTTTAAAACTTCTGTAAGCTCCTAAGATTGTAAGTTCAGAGTATATTCTCCAGTAGAAATTTTATTATATTTGATAACTTTAGCCATGTAACCTGTAATGGATGAAGTTTATCTAAAAATCTCACTTAAAACACTAAAGATTAATGCCATTTTTTACATGTTCAGTGCAATTCAGGTTGGTCTTGAAAAGCACTTTTCGATGGCGTGGTGGTTGAGCAAGGAATTTTGCCATAGATGAAGTTTGTTTCAATTGTAATTTGGCAAGAAGCCCCCATAGCACCTATTTTTGTGTAGTTCAGAGCTATGGAAACCCTGAGGAACTTGCTGCTTTTTTCTTCCAAATGCTGCTTTTGATGGTGTTTGAAATGTGCACAACTCCTCCGTGAACTTGGTGGTGACACCAAAAGCATAGAGATGATCAAGTACTGTATTAACTTCACAACCCTCCCAGCACAGATTCCACTGAGGTTTGTTATGAAATGTCTTGAGTTTTTTTGACCATCAGTTCTCCTTCAATGGGTGCATGCTCAAACCTTCAGGTAAAAGGGTGCATGCTCTGCGATGTAGGCAGATACTGAAGAGGTTCTTCACAAACACATGGTCCTGTTTCAAGTTTGCTTTCTAAATTGGTATTTTTGGGGTTGTGGCTTTGGCGTTTATTTTTGGTCCTCTTTCTTACCTTGTAGTGAAATTCTTCTGTACTGTGTCCAACTGAGGATACGAAGGTTTTCTGTCAGGGGAACTGAACACAGAGTAAGCTGGGATGAGAATTTCCATGATCCAAGCTGCTCTGTCAGCATAGTGTAGCATAGTACACTTCTGGAGGTCCCTCTAGTTCTACAGCTGGCATAGTTTGCCCAGAAGTTCTCATTCAGCACCCAGATTGCTGTAAATTCAGATCCCAGCTTACTGAGGACTGGCTTCCCTGCACAGACCACCATCTGAATGGACAAAAGGACGAGCTCCTGCCTTCAGCAGGCTACTTCAAGGGGCGTGCAAAATGCTGCGCAGAATTTGAAGGTCCCACCCACCCCTCTGCTTTCTGCAGCACTTTTTTCTGTTTGAAGGAAGAAATGCTTCCTTGTAACATGGGGAAAATAAACAATGTGAAACTCTACTTTGAGCCAAACTCGACAAGCATGCCTTCCCTCATCTCCTGTTGTGTGTGGGCAGCCTGCCTCATGGCCTGACCACCCCCATCCGCCACATAGCAGGTGGAAGTTCACCGTGCAGTCAGTTCAGCTGTTCCTCAAACGCATGCGCCGCGTGCTCTGGTATTTATCTCCTGGTTTGAGAGGACAGTCCTGGTACTTCACAGAGCTCTTGGCTTTCTTGGTTGCTATTGTTTTGTTCTGATGTGCTGTACAATGGTTTGTTCAGGTGAAGACACTTCACTGGTCACTTTGGAACCGGTGAAGCATCAAAGTAAATCAAACCTCATGTACCTGTAGATTAAAGAGATGCAAACCCCCGCTTTGTGCTAGCGCAGTGCTCAGTGTATGTTCATGGGTATTCTCTCTCCTTCAGTCACACACCTGCAAGGTGCATCTGCAGATGCTCCCTTGCAGCTTGTTGGCAAGTTCTGTGCTCTCAGCCATGCAGAGATACCAACAACCCTGGGCTTCTCAGTGTCCTTTTCCTCCCATTACTGCTGGCAGCAGCACACGCTTTCCTGGTGCAGAACTTGGCTTCTCGTTGCTACCTCCTTTACATCTGGTTGGTTTGTTCTGGTTTTATTTATAAATTCTTCTGTGAAAACCCCTGTATTTCTTTTTTTGTTTTAATATATTAAAATTTAGTTGTTCTGGATTCTTCCAAAGTTCTGCTGCATGGCTTCTGGCAAGTATTTCTAGGCTGTGTTTGCTCCATTAACAAAATCTGGTTTGTGTGTGTTTAGAGACCTTCACTTGCTACTTTTTCTTTTGTCCCCCCTTGTTTGGTGATTTCCCTTAGCCCCCTTGGGGCCTTTTTATTTAGTGTCTGTCATTTTGCAGCTGCCTTTTTTTGAACCTGCCTGCCTCAAGCATGACTGCAGCAGCATGGCTCTGTCAGGGAGGCAGCAGCACCGAACAGGCCATCAGCTGTGCATCTCCCATGTCCTTACCCAGTAACGTTCCCTTTGAGAGCCACAGTGTGCCACTTCTCACTGCGTTTTCATCATGTTGATACTCTTCCATGGATCTAGTGTGTTTTCCTGGTGCTTGTGCTGCAGGTGCTTGAAACCCAACACTGAAGGAGACTTTTCAAAACCAGTCAGTTACCAAAACATGCCCTCAAGTGTGTGACCCTCAGGATGTCTTCTGGTTGAGCTTGGCAGTGCTGGCTTAATGGTTGTACTCAGTGATCTGTAGAGGTCTCTTCCAACCAGAATGATTCTGATGGCAGCACTTCCGCAGAAGCCATCTATCTACATCTGCATCCATCCTTGGTTTTAGTTGAGAGGGCGGTTAGGTGTCAGATGAAAACTACGGAATTTACTGTCCCACGTGGGGTCTGAACTCAACCTTGTGTTACCCTGACGTAGACTCCACCACTGGCAGCAGATGACCAAAGAATCGGCATGGAGATCATTTCACACAAGTACTTGCACCCCCCTGGGATGTGACTGCTTATTTAAAACCAGCTCAGAGTACCAGAGCAAGTTCACTTTTGGAATAGCTCTAAACCTTCACATCAATTAAGTGTTTTGATTTTTACCATCATTTTGCTGTTTCCCAAACACTGCCTCTGTAACTAACCTGGTTTATCCTGCTGTTTTGTGGTGTTGGGGGTAATCACTGATGTGTTGTGTGGATCACTGACACAGTGGTCACCCCCCTGTGACAGGTGACCCCTTTCTTTAATGTGTTTGAAGCTGGCAACTCGCTTCCAGTTTAACTTAAAGCAAACAAAATACAGAGTTTTGTAATCTAGGCACCTCTTGGGTTCAGTTTGTTGTGTTTTAGCCCCTTTCAAGACCAAGCTCTTTGCTCCATCTAAGGTCATGTGTGCTGGCACTGTGACAGCAGGGAAAAATGGGGTGAAAACCAAAGAACAGGCTTCAGAAGATAAGACTTTTTACCCCATGAGGCTGGAAGCAGCAGCTCTTGGGTGTGTTTTCAGTCTTTTTCTACAGCTGTTTGTTAATGCCTCATTTCTTGAGTAGGTAAAAGACACATCGTTTGAGGTTTAGCTGACTTTGTAGCTTAATGGAAAGCACAGTGGGTTGGGGTTTTTTTGTTGTGGAGTTTTGTTTTGTTTGGGTTTTTTTGTCTTTTCCTACTTACACTATTTCTCCTGTCCCAGTTGATTTCATGTATCTTCACAAATTACAAGTTTACAGCTTGAATGCCTGGACAGGACACTGAATTCAGCACGACGAAACTGACCTGCACATTGAAGCTGAGTTTCTACAGCATTTCTTGAAGCCTGCTGCGGGAAGCCGAAGGCAGAGCCTTGGCTGACACCAGTCATGGCGCTCTCTGCATCACCCTTCTTGCTGACTTTTGACAGGAGCAGGTCCCAGCTGCTGCTGCTGAGGTTCTCGAGGACAACTTAGATATTCACCTGGGTATTAGAAAAATTCTTTACTGTAAAGGTGGTGAGGCACTGGAAAGGGTTGCTCAGGGAGGTTGTGGGTGCCCCTGCCCCGCCCTGGGAGCGTGTTCAAGGCCAGGTTCGACAGGGCCTTTGAGCAACCTGGTCTAGTGAGACGTGTCCCTGCCCATGGCAAAGGGCTTGGAACTAGGTGATCTTTAAGGTCTCTTCTAACCCAAACCATTCTATGAACTTACCTGCTCTCTGCTGTGAGATCCTGTTTGGTTTTGGAGGAGGGTAGATTGTGATCAGAACATTTCTGTACCTTACTCTGCCTTCTCAGTGTCCTGAAGCCAAGGTGGTGGACTGCAGTGAGAGCTCTGACCTTCCAGAAATTATAGAAATTTTATCACTTTTTTTTTATTGAAAACTGCACTGAACGCTAAATGTCCACCTTTACAATAAACAAATACAGTAACGGTAACACACTAAAACAAAACATACTTCTGATAGCCATTGGTTTCTGGGGGAGAGAGGGTGGGGTGGGGCTGGGTTGGTTTGTTTTTGTTTGGTGTTGTTTTTGTCTTTCTTTTTGGGACAGCTTACGATTTTCTTTTTTTGTTGTTGTCACAGAAACAGGAATGCACCCATACAAAGGCTCGAAGTCGGCCATCGCTTGCCAAACAAAAAGGCGATGATTCACAAAAGACTATGAATATAAACATGTAACTAGTTGATACAAATCTAAGAGGATTTGTTAAAATCAGTCACGTCTAATAGCACATCTTGAAGTGTTCTTGTATAAAATAGCACGTGAAGAAAAGACTTTTTTTTATCAATGTCTAAAAAAAGTGGGTTTTTGTTCATAGACAGTCTGACAAGTTACCATAAAAAGTGTTTTCCTGAGACATAAGGAAATGCAACATTATTCTTGAACCCTTTCCAGCTCAAGACTTTTTTTTTTTCCACTTGATAAAATAGCTGCAGATTTTAAAACTGAGAAAATATATTTGAGTACAAATAGTGTGTGAAACTTAATACTTTCTTCTTATTTTTTTCTTTTTTTTTCTTTTCTTTTTTTTTTTTCCTTTTTTTCTTTTTTGTGTGTGTGTTTTGTCTCTTTCTTGCATCACTGCAGGGCGTAGGTGAATGCACAGCTACTTTACTCAGGGTGTTGGGCAGAGAAGAGCCTGGCAGTTTGTGGTGGTGGTGTGGTGTTTTTTTTTTTTTTCCTTCAGTGCCAGGAACTCTGCCCTCCCAATCCCGGCTGGAATGCTTAGAACTTAAACCTGGCAGGAGAAGAACTTCTGTTACACATCATTGGCCCTGGGAGACCACAAAAAAGGATTATTATTGTGGGTTTTTTTGTTGTTTTGTTTTTTTTTTAATCTTCCACTTCTAAGCCAGTCTTGATGCCTCCTATTAGAAGAGGTAACCAGACACAAGAGTAGGAAACGGCTGAGGCCACATCATGGTTTCCTCTTAGCATTTCTGCGTTAGCTCTGGAAAGATGGCTTAATGCAGTGGTTCGAAAACAGGTGCAGGAGCCCTGTTCTCCCCGAGCAACTTTGGGGGAGGTGGGGGGAGGGGGGAAATCATATTTTTATTCATGTGATTGATGCACAGATGAAGGAAACTTAACACACAATAACAGAAGTTGACCATTAACGTATCACATCCTAGTTTTCAGCGCTTCAGTAAGCAGGTGACTTCCTCAGGGCTTCTCCCCAGTCTTGACTGCTATCACATCGTGGGTGACACTGGAACACCAATGATGTCTTTGTCCAATATCAGCATTACAAATTGTGTATCAAATTTTTTTTTTTTTCAGTTCATCTATAACTTCTTCTCCAATGTCTCTTGGTCCTAAGTTTATTGAAGGATTTTTAAATTATCTGCTATTGCTCGTTGGGATGTTCCCTGTTGTCCCCGTGTTTTGTGGGCTGGTTGGGAGATGGAGCTTGGGAAGGGTGTGCCACTGTGGGGAGATTGTGGGTAACGGGGATGCCTCCAGGGATGATGCCCTCCATAGCTGTGGGTATTCCTCCCGGTGCGACACTGACCATCCCAGGTGGATACCTGGGAGAGGGGACAGAGAGAGGCAAGTTTGTCATGCCAGATAAGCATCACTGCAGAGAAAATGAGGAGTAAAGAGATTCCATTTCTCCACTAGCGCTGAGTTCAGTTTCTCTTTTATTTACAAGGAATGATAAACCAGTGCTGCTGTGACTTCAGTACGTGGCCTCCACTATGATACTGAGACTGATCTTGCTCTGTACCTTCAAAGAGCTTGTTGACCCATAAGGAAGCCTTTCTGTCTTGAAAACCTGAGTAAGGAGTCAGGCGGAATGCTCTGTGAAACACCAGATACTTGTACGTTGCCTTCATCGGCATGTGAAGCTGTGAACGCCTACCCCTGGTTTGTAAGCTTTGTCGCTTTTGAAGGTGAGCTGCATCTTCCTCGTGTAACCAGAGAGCATAGCTTAACATTGGGGTCAGCTCTAGCCACTGTCTTGACTAAGAGCAGAGCGAGTTGGATGTAGTTCGAGAAATGACACCCAGGTTGAGACAGGAGAACTGAGAATTTCTTGAGCTGTGCAAAGGGGATATATGATGTGGTGGCAGCAAGGCCAAAACCCTCAGGAGGTCCATGAGGGACCTAAAGGCCCCAACAACAAGCACCTTGCCACTGACATCACCTTAGGGAGAGGCAGAGAGAGAAGCCAGGAAGGCAAGAGGTGTTCTACCTGCCCATAAGTGCTGAGCTGATCCCAGCTTACAGGGGCACCAGAGCTGTGGCTCCTGAGGAGCTTAGCAAGGATGAAGCACCCTGCAGAGGCTTGTCCTCAGGGCAAAGACGTTGCCCACTTCAGAGCAGAGAAGAGCAGGACTAAGTGGGGTATTTCAGCAGCTTTGGATGTTTCAGTCTCCTCTGTCAGCCAGAGCAGGCAGTGGCTGCCTGTGACCTGTTTGCAGGGCCATGGCATGAGCACTCAGGGCTGTGCCTTCCAAAGGGCTCTGCTGCCAGGTGCCCGGGCTCCTGCCTGCCTCTGCCCTCTAACCTGACCTGATGCGCCCCACAGGGTTCTTTGTATCTCAGAGTATTTTTGGCAGTGGTGCCATGCTGAAGGCTGCCCGTGCTCCAGCTGAGTCCTCAGGCCTGACATCTCCTATCAGTATGCTTTGAGACAAAATGGAGCAATAAGTACTCCTAATCTCAGGGGTTTAGGTGGAAATGAGACCTCCTGACTGCTCACCTATATTTGGAGTTGTTACCTTGGCTCATTATTAACCCACACTGTAGGCCCTGCAGGGTCACAGCAATCAGGGCATGGACAGGAGCAGATTTTTTTACAGTCACTGCTTCAGTTAGAAGTCATGTCTTGCTTGCTATGGGTTTTGGGCGGGTCCACTTGTGGAGATGCTGCACAAGTGTCTGCTAGTCCACTGTAATGGGTGCTTTATAACTGGGAAGCTTTATAATGGTGTCCTGTGACAGGACAAGGGGCAATGGGTACAAACTGGAGCACAGGAAGTTGACTCCCAACATGAGGAAAATCTTTACTGTGAGAGTGACAGCATTGGAACAGGCTGCCCAGAGAGGTTGTGGCATCTCCTTTTCTTGAGACTTTTGAGACCTATCTGGATGCACTCCTGTGAGACCTGCCCTAGGTGATCCTGCTTAGGCAGGGAGGTTGGACTTGGAGGTTGGACCTGATGATTTCTGGAGGTCCTTTCCAATCCCTACCACTCTATGCTTCAATAAACCTGTGGTTAAATCAGGCAGTATCACTAATCTCATTGAGGGCACCTCTGCTCCCTAAGGAGGGGGATTTCATCTGTTGAGCCAATGGAGCAGTTGTTGCTGGCTTACAGCCTGGCTTTGTAGGTGGCATCCCAAAGCGTCGGCCTGCAGGGGATCGTGCGGCAGGCTGTGGTGGTCCTGTTCCCCAGCTTACCTGTACGTGGCACCATTGAGCTCTGGATGGATTGCTTGCTGATCTATTACTGACCACGGAGCTGTTGTGACAAAGAATTCCTTATTCACGCAGTTCCGTAGGCTTTCAGGGATGCGCCCTGGAGTGGGTGAGAAAGGTAAGGCTGTCAGGCAGGTCCCACCTAGCTTTATCAGCTTCTAATATGCTACAGGTTTCTTAATGCACTGTATTCGTCAGCGTGAGGAAACATCCCCTATCCCTTGTTCCAGGAGGATGTTGCAGCTGTCCCAAGGTGCAGGGTTGGGGCCAGCCTCCTACTCTCACTCCCAACTCTGTTTTCTAGAAAGTTGTTCCCTTAAGCCCAGGGCTAGCCAGATGAGAACTTATGCCTGCCACATCAGCAAGGAGGACAATTTCTCCACCTATTTGCTTGACTATCATGACCACCATGGAACAAGCTCAGTTAGCAAGAATTGGACACAGGTGCTTTCACTGCTTTGGGATTAGGTTTTGGTATGCACCTGGCTGTGGCTGTTTGGGTTACCACCATTAAAAGGGACAGCCATTATTACTTCACTGTCCTTTTCAATGAGAGAAGTTGTGGAGTCTCCATCTCCAGAGACTTTCAAAACCTGCCTGGATGTGTTTCTGTGCAAGCTGTTCTAGGTGAACCTGCTTTGGCAGAACATGTTGGATTAGATGATCTCCCCTCACCGAACCACAAATGTGCCCTAAATGACAGAAAAGTCATGTCTGGTTTCTTGGCACTTTCTCTGGGAAGAAAATGAGGGTTGGACCCCTTTTCCCAGTCTCCTGCTGAGACAGGGGCAGGGTGAAGCCCCCTCTCTGCCCCCCCAGCTCACATTGCAGACACACTCAAGACCTGCGGGGCTGGTACCTGTGATGGCACGCCGTATTTCAGTAGCAGCAGCTTCTCTCATCTCTAGTGATGCCTGCTCGCTGTACCAAGCGGTGTGGGGGGTACAGATTAAGTTAGGAGCATCTTTCAATGGGCCTTGAGCAAAACTGGAAGCAGTGGAGAAAGAAAGGTTGATTTTAATTAGTATTTAAAGAGAGGATAAAAGAATGACAAGGAGCTTGTGGCTTGCCCTCTGTGTATGCAAGGCTTGGGCCCCAGCACCTCACCTGTGACATCTGAGCTAGAAGGAGCCTGAACTGACCACAGAAGCTCCTATGCAGGACACACACACCAAAAATGCACCCAAACCCACAGCCATCAGGGCTGAAAAACCAACCTACTGAGTGGCTGTTCTTAATGCCCCCACATGAATAAATGCTTGGGGGATGCCTCTGCAGCAGCGTGGAGATGCAGGGACAGGCTCTGGGTCACCTAGCACAGGGTGGGA
Source organism: Semnornis frantzii (assembly GCA_013399775.1). Lineage (NCBI taxonomy): Eukaryota > Metazoa > Chordata > Aves > Piciformes > Ramphastidae > Semnornis > Semnornis frantzii. The sequence goes on along the minus strand of VWYK01019656.1, from coordinate 50,595 downwards.
GGGAGTGAACATGGCTTTTGCCCCTTTGTAGGAGCACCCAGGCAAGCTACTCATCCTACCCCCATGCCCATTTTGCAGTGAGAGGAACTGCACTCACTCACAACCAATCCCTTTCCTAGGGAGCAGCAGCCTGGGGCAAAAATGCCTGGTGCTCCCACTGCGAGTCTGCTCTCACACTCTAATGAGCCCTTTGTCTCATTTCAGAACCCAGGGGGATGGCTTGTTCTAACCTCCCAGTGCCCCTTCCACCACCTGTAGTCTACTGTGAGGTGCCATAGCCTCTTCTCAAAGCGGGATGACCATCCCCCAGCACTGGCACTGTGTGACAAGGCACATGGGTGTTGTGCACCCCGTGGCCAGGCCGCTACAGACAGCAACCCGAAAAAAAGGCAGAGCTTTACCTGAAAGGTTCCGACTCATGCACGTCAAGCGCAGCCCCTCGTATCCGTCCCTCCTTTAGGGCTTGAGTTAAGGCCTTTTCATCCACCAGCCCGCCACGTGCCGTGTTCACCAGGAACGCTCCCTGCCTCATCTGGGGGTGGTCGGGAAGAGAGAGATGACTGTGAGCTCAGTGAAGTGACCCAGGCCTACCAACCTCTGGACAGGACTGTGCCCCGTGTTTTGTGCTGAGTGGCTCCTACCCGATAGCAATCCCCACCCTGGTGCATCCTGAGTGGCCTGGAGCATCTCTGTGAGGAGGAAAGGCTGAGAGACCTGGGATTGCTTAGCCTGGAGAATCCTGTGCAGCCCAAAAGGGGATCTTGCCCAGCAAGAGCTAAAGGACGGGAGTCAAGAGAACAGCAGTATCTAGTGACAGGACAAGGGACATCAGGCACAAATTGGAACCCAGGAGGTTCCGCCTGAAGATGAAGAAAACCTCCTTTCCTGTGAGAGTGCTGGAGCCCTGGCTGAGGCTGTCCAGGGAGGTCGTGGAGTCTCCTTTGGAAAGATTACAAACACAGTTGGACATGCTCCTGGGCCACCTGCTCCAGGAGAACCTACTTTAGCAGGGGGTTTGGACTAGATGATCTCCAGGGGTCCTTTCCAACTCCCACCACTTTCTGACTCTGAGTGAAGACTCTCTCTCACTGTCTCCTCCACAGCATGGGCTCTTATCTAGTGAACACCATGGGGAGGCTGACTATCTCTTGGCTGCCACTAGCTATTTTATAGTGTAGGTACTGTGGCAGCACTACTGCTGTGGCTGTGACGAGAGGACCCAGGGTCAGCACGGACACTTGGGGTGTGTGGGCAAGGTGTAGTACCTGCTTAATCGTGAAGTCATTGATGAGGTGGTGGTTGTGTTCATTAAGGTTACAGTGCAGCGAGACACAGTCGCTCTGGTAGAGCAGGTCCTGCAGCGTGTAGACCCGCTGGACTCCTAGGGACCTCTCTATCCCATCCTGCAGGTACGGGTCATAAAAGATCACGTTGAAGCCAAACGCCTTGGCTCGAACTGCCACCGCCTGTGCAGTGCGACCTGTGTGAGAAGGACAGAGTGGCGGTCAATCAACCGAGTGCCACCTCCTGGGCTCCATGTGGCTGAACATCTACCGTGCAAGGAAAGCCTGAGAGGTGGGGCTGCTTGATCTGGAATACAGGAGGCTGAAGGGGAAACATTAATGCTTACAAATACCGAAGGGGTGGGTGTCAGGAAAATGGGGCCAGACTCTTCTCACCGGTCCCCAGTGACAGGGCAAGAGGTAATGGGCATAAATGTGAACACAGGAAGCTCCATCTAAACATGAGGAGATTGTTTACTTTGAAGGTGGAAGAGCAGTGGAATAGGTCATAGAATTCTAGTCTCTGGAGATTCCAAAGGCCCATCTGGATGTGTTCCTGTGTGATCTGCTTTAGGTGACCCTGCTCTGGCACAGGAGGCTGGACTCAATGATCTTCAAAGGACCCTTCCAAACTCTACCATTCTGTGATTCTGTGAACTGCCCTACAGCCTAAGCCCCAGCCTGGCTTGAGGACTTCTGTGAGGGTCTCCTGGGCTTCTGGGACAGCCCACAAAAGGATACTGGCTGGAGGGCAAACTTGGGCCACCATGCACAGGGAGGGCTGTGCTTGGCTCTCACAAATATGCAGTGCTTGTGTTATAATTGTTAAAAAAAATGAACAAAATTATGAGTGAGGTCATTAGACACCTGCCAGCTCACAGCCATCTGAACACTATCCCTGCCCGCACAGGTCCAGCAGGGAAGGCACATTGTGTGGCTCAGCCCCACTGGTGTGCAGCTCTAGACACTGCAGAGGGATGCTTCCTGTGTGCTGCTCTGTCTACAAAAAGATCTGAAAAAGGGAAGACAAAACCCTGCTGTCTTTCTTAGGCAATTTGTTTGTGATGGGTTTTCAGCCTCTTACCGCATGGCTGGGCATGAAGAAGACAACTGTCATGGCTTGGGAGCAGAGGGCTCCCAGTACTGGAGAAGGAGGTCTGTGGTGTTGCCACACATACCCCGGTCTGTCTCCCCCACAAGGGCTGCACAGGCTCCATTTATCCCTTACTTTTTCCACCTAGCAGTGATGGAGCAGCTAACCTGGACCTTCTGCTCTAACCTCACTCACCCCACCTCTTGCACTAATTAGCTGAAGACTTTGTAGCAAAACAGCATCAAACAAGTGGGGGAATGGCTGCCGCAGCCCCTGTGGCCTGGTTCTCAGCTGGGGTTGTCTCAGTGACAGCTGTCCACACTTGCTGAGGGGTACAGAATCAGTAACGAAGCCAGAACTGCTCTACTACTCTACCCAAACCTCCTCTACTCAAGATTCTGCCACTTTGCGTGTCTCTTGCCATCAAGTGCTGCCTGAACACACTTTCTGAACCATCTGTAGTGGCTGGGCTTTGCTTCCAAGAGGGATGTCCACAAGGGCAGTCAAGAGAGGTGCTGAAGCTACCTCTGATGCTGAAGCTCTCGGTAGCTATGGGTGAATTGAAGGTAAAGTGTTTTACATGGTCCTGCCACTTATGCAGGGTGGGATGGCTCAGGAAGCGCTGGCCTGGTGCAGCTGTGGCTCAAGGATGGGGTTTTTCAGGAGAGAATGGCAGCACTGCCAGGTGTGGTCCCTCTTGAGGCACAGTGCTCCTCCAAGAACCCAGCCAAGGCTCACCCAATAGAGCTCTTACCCAGAAAATCAGCGCGAGATGTTCTCCCTACTTCACACCCATCCACTGAGGTGGGTGTGGTTTTGAAAATGCCCATTTTAGGTCCTCCCCAGGGCAGCAAGGTGGTGTTGAGCCTTCCTGGGAGGCTGCCCACTGGGCCTGCTGCCCCTCACGGACGTACCAAAGCCGATGAGGCCGAGCGTCTCTCCCCGGATGCGGGCAGCACCAGAGGCCACCTCGCGGATCTGCTCCACGCTCTGCACCCGTGTGCCCTCCCGCAGTGCCTGGTAGAGCCAAGTGTTCCGCCGGTAGAGGTTGAGGACGTGGCAGACAGTGGAGTCGGCAGTCTCCTCCACGGCGGCCGAGGGGATGTTGCAGACGGCAATCCCTGCAGAGGTGACACCATGAAGCTCAGGGTGGGGACAGCCTCAGCTGCCCACCCTGTAACAAAGCAGAGAGGCTCATGGCCCTTCACCGTCACATCTCCCAGCCAGCTCATCACCCTTTGAAGCACCTGGAGTCATAAGGAGAAACTGTGAGGGTGCTGGAGCACTAGACCAGTCTGCCCAGAGAGGTGGTGGAGTCTCCTTTTCTGGAGAGATTCCAAACCCACCTGGACATTGTGATCCTGAGCAACCTGCAGTGGGTAATCCTGCATCAGCATGGGTATTGGACTAGATGATCTCCAGAGGTCCTTTCCAGGCCCTACCATTCTGTCATTCTGTAATGTTTTCCAAGGATATGCATGGTTTAGGTACAGCATCCTGAAACCCCTACAAAACCCACCACAGCAAACAATGCTGAGGGGTCCCCATAACACTGGCATCTCTCTGGAGTAAGGACAAGCGCAGACTCCAAGTGAATACATATGTAGGAGGAACTCCAGCAGCAAAAGTTTGTTTTGCAATGGGAAATCTTGTTCGTGTTTATTTTAATCTGCCTTCAAAGTGACTGTGATTGAATGGCAGAAGCTATTCCTCTTCCATAATAAGACCCTTCAAGCATTAGCTTATGCAGGGAGCAGTAATTTAGTGCAGTTTACCATCCTCCTGCCAGTGTCCCTGCTCCCAGGGGCTACTTTTCTAGTTTTAAAACTGTTTTCCACCCTATGGCTATGCAAAAGACCTACAGAAAGTGGGGAAAAAATGCACTGACCCTACAGAGGTGGGAGAAGCATTCCAGGTCAGGTGGTTTTGGGGCTCTGAGCAACCTGATTTAGTTGAAGAGGTCCCCAATGACTGCAAAGCAGTTAGACTAGATGACCTTTAAATACTTCTTCCAACCCAAAGCATCCTATGATTCTATTAAGGGTCAAAAACTCCCACTACCATCCAACTCCTGAAAACACCTGCATCCGTTCAGGTGATGAGGACATGATACTCTGGTCCCGCTGAACTCTTAAGGCCTATGCTATCTTATGTGACGTTCCCCATCTCTTCCATAGAGAGGAACTTCTCATTCATTTTGAGGATGTGGTTGCAGCCCAGAAACCACTCTGACCAACCACCCAAGGCCTTAAGAGGGACAGAGGGTTTCCTAAGAGGATCACACGTTTCAGTGTCAAGCACCTGCTTTTGCCTGTTTGTGGGAAAAGAGGAGACAGGAAGGTTGGAGGGTGGTAGGCTGTCTGCAGCTCCACTGGGGGTCCCTGTCACCGACCCTGCTGACACCTCTTTTCTAGTGAACCACTTACTTCTAGAATGACACCAGGCTGCCTTTCCCATGAGCTTCTCATGCTGCTATTTACTCTTGTGCCCTTAGATGAGGCAGCTGCCAGCACCAGGGTCAACACCATCATCTTCTTCTGGGGGTGTCTCTGGTGCTCCCAGCATGAAAAGGACATTAAACTGCTAAAACAGGTCCAGAGAAGGATCATGAAGATGATTAGAGGGCTGGAGCACCTCCCCTATAGGTTCAGGAGCAANTCTGCCTTCAAAGTGACTGTGATTGAATGGCAGAAGCTATTCCTCTTCCATAATAAGACCCTTCAAGCATTAGCTTATGCAGGGAGCAGTAATTTAGTGCAGTTTACCATCCTCCTGCCAGTGTCCCTGCTCCCAGGGGCTACTTTTCTAGTTTTAAAACTGTTTTCCACCCTATGGCTATGCAAAAGACCTACAGAAAGTGGGGAAAAAATGCACTGACCCTACAGAGGTGGGAGAAGCATTCCAGGTCAGGTGGTTTTGGGGCTCTGAGCAACCTGATTTAGTTGAAGAGGTCCCCAATGACTGCAAAGCAGTTAGACTAGATGACCTTTAAATACTTCTTCCAACCCAAAGCATCCTATGATTCTATTAAGGGTCAAAAACTCCCACTACCATCCAACTCCTGAAAACACCTGCATCCGTTCAGGTGATGAGGACATGATACTCTGGTCCCGCTGAACTCTTAAGGCCTATGCTATCTTATGTGACGTTCCCCATCTCTTCCATAGAGAGGAACTTCTCATTCATTTTGAGGATGTGGTTGCAGCCCAGAAACCACTCTGACCAACCACCCAAGGCCTTAAGAGGGACAGAGGGTTTCCTAAGAGGATCACACGTTTCAGTGTCAAGCACCTGCTTTTGCCTGTTTGTGGGAAAAGAGGAGACAGGAAGGTTGGAGGGTGGTAGGCTGTCTGCAGCTCCACTGGGGGTCCCTGTCACCGACCCTGCTGACACCTCTTTTCTAGTGAACCACTTACTTCTAGAATGACACCAGGCTGCCTTTCCCATGAGCTTCTCATGCTGCTATTTACTCTTGTGCCCTTAGATGAGGCAGCTGCCAGCACCAGGGTCAACACCATCATCTTCTTCTGGGGGTGTCTCTGGTGCTCCCAGCATGAAAAGGACATTAAACTGCTAAAACAGGTCCAGAGAAGGATCATGAAGATGATTAGAGGGCTGGAGCACCTCCCCTATAGGTTCAGGAGCAAGAGCTGGGCTGTTCAGATTGGAGAAGAGGAGGCCTCGAGGAGACCTTATAGCAGCAGCCTTCCAGTACCTGAAAGGGGCCTATAACGAAGCTGGGGAGGGACTTTTTACAAGGGCTTGTAATGATAAAATGACTGAGAATGGATTGAAGCTTGAGGAGGGGAGATTTAGACTGCATATCAGGAAGAAACTCTTTAGAGTGAGGGTTGTGAGACACTAGAACAGGTTGTCCAGGGAGGTCATGGATATACCCCCTCCCTGGAGGTGTTCAAGGTTAGCTGAAGCCATGAGCAGCCTGGTCTAGTGGTAGGCATCCCTGCCCTTGGTGGGGTTTGGAACTAGATAATTTTTAAGGTCCCTCCCAACTCAAACCATTCTGTGATTCTCTAAGTGTATCAGAAGTGGTCCCACCAGCCCAGCAAGGTGCTGGCAGCCACTAGTGAGCAGACAGGCACTGTGTTCAAACACCGGTCATTTATTGACTGCACAGTTTAAAAACTACCTTATGGAGAGCAATACCAATTAAACTTTACGCTACATTTGTGGGTAGTCATTACATTTTCTACTCTAAACTGCATCATTTGGCCACCCAATTTGCCAAGTATAAAGAGAAGGATTATTCTGCAGTATCCCATTACTTTCCCCGTTATATTTTTCCTTTCTTGATGTGCAGAGCCTCAGAACATTGTTATAATGGATAATAACAATAAGAGCTAAAAACATGAAGAAACCATTACATTGAGAAGACACTGTTCTCTTCTTGAAAAAAAATAATAATACTTCACTATATTGAGAATTGCTTTTTAGGAATGGCTGTTTGAATCTCCCTTGTCGCAATTATCTCTGCAAAATGGCTCATGTGAACCAGCTGATGTTCCTCACGTCCCCTGAGATAACCTCTAACAGAAGACAACCTAAACACTACTGCAGGACTCCTTGATAGACTGACTCTTGGGATCCGAAGATCAAAACTGGTTGCAATTTAGCTGCTAAAATCAAGCACTGGCAGCTTCTCAATCTCTGTGACTATACAAACCGGCATGGAAAGTGAGTGGCCCAGCACTGACAGACATGCAATGCAGCCTGCGTGCATCCTCCAAATCCAGGCATGCAGAAAAATCCTAGAGCTGGACATAGGGGCTCCTTTCTGACATGACCCTCTGCAAAGCTGTAACTTATAAAGGGACCTGGGGAGACTGGTTGATAGTCAACCAAGTATGAGCCAGCAGCGTGCCCAGGTGGCCAAGAACCTGAATGGCATCCTGTCTCATACTAGAAACACTGCGGCCAGCAGTGTGCTGGTTTGAGGCTAACTGGAATATTTTAATAGAGAAAATGATATTATAGGCTGTGAAAAGGAAACAATGGTGACGTTTACCTCACTCATAGGCTTGCTGAGATGGTTAGGAATAAGAACTCAAAAGATAAGTCAGTGTCTCGGGCTGGCAGTGTCTCAGGGCACAGCGTCTCAGGCTGTCTAGCAGCTGGTGGCTTCTCTGCTGAGTAACCTAACTAACCGCTTTTCTTCTAAGCCCCCTGGCCGATCCTCAAAATTCTCCTTGCACACAAGGCAAACCTTGGGGTAAGGTATAGGGGTGGGTTGGAAGCTCCTCCTGGGGTCTCTGATTTCTGGGAGGGGTGTTGTGTTTCTGTATTACCTTTACCTTGTATATTTCTGTAAATATTCCTGTATATAGTGTATATATCTGCTTGTATCTTGTGCTGAGCTGTAAATAGAGCTTCATCTCTTAACTTCCAGCCGGCTGAGTTCTAGTCTGGGTCATTTTATAAAGGGGTGTGTGGGGGGGGTAACTCCCAAACCATCACAAGCAGAAATAGTCCATCTCTCCATACTCAGCCTGGTGAGATCACACCTCGAATATTGTGTTCAGTTCTCGGCCACTCACTATAAGAACATTAAGGTGCTAGAATGTGTCTAGACAAGGGCAACAAGGCTGGTGAAGGACCTGAAGCACCTGGCCCATGAGGAGGATCTGACAGAGCTCGGGTTGCTAAGGTTGGAGAAGAGGAGGCTGAGGGGAGACCTCATTGCTCTCTATGACTACATAAAAGGAGGTTGGAGTGAGGAGAGGCACAGCCTGTTCTCCCTGCTGGCAAGTGACAGGACTAGTAATGGATGCAAGTTGTACCAGGGGAGGTTTAGGCTGGATACTGGGAAATATTTCTTCACTTAAAGGGTTCTCAAACATTGGAATGGCCTGGCCAGGGCAGCAGTTTAGTCACCATGCCTGAAGATGTTTAAACAGTGTGTGGACCTGGTGTTTAGGAACATGATTTAGTGGTGACTTTGCAGTGCTGGGTTGAAGGTTGGACTGGATGATATTGAAGGTTCCTTTCAGCCAAAGCTATTCTGTGATTTTGGCACCCCATGTAACATGTCCCCATTCCGTTTGATGGAACAGCAGAGGAGGAAGCAACAACTCAACACAAAATTCCTGCTCCACCACCCAACATGTTGCCTTCCTAGCAGCATGGTCATGGTTCTGAGAGGCAGATTAGATCAAGACACTAATCTTGCTTCATAAAACATAGTCGAACACCCTTCCTCCAATTTCCCCAAAGCTAAATCAATTCTCCTGAGCTAGAACTAGAACAGCCACACAAATATCCTTTGGGACAAAGGAGTACCTGGAACTAAGGACAGCACCGGAATGAGGGACTCAGGGCAATTTTAACAGTGCATGAGCCTAAAATCTGCCTTCTAAAATTGCATTTTCTTTGACTTTAAGTTTTCTTGTCACAACACCCTCTACATGCATGTAAACCATACCTGCAATTTTAGAGGCTAAATCAACCCCCTTTGGGGAGTCCTGCCTGCAGCTCCTCTTTTCCAGCATGATCCCATGGGAAGTAGCTGACTGTGTTGATTTTAAAGACTCAGAAGGACATGAGAAGGAATCAAGGTGAACGAGTTGAGACCTACCAAGCTCCCCTGCAGCTTTGATGTCAATGTTGTCATAGCCACTGCCTATTCGAACAATGACCCTTAAGGCCTTGAACTTCTCTAGGTCTTCTCGAGTCAGCGTGATGGTGTGGTACATCATTGCCCCAACAGCTTCATTTAATACCTGCAACAGAAAAGAGATGTCAGGAGCCACCACGATGCAGGGCAAGCTGACACTTCCAGAACCACCAGGGCTGTGACCTGCTGACATCAAGGCCATTCCCTTTGGGAACAGAACAGAAGGATATTTGAGAATTATGATGTTACATCTGAGAAGACAAGGCAGAGGAAAACAAGGCTCACCTGAACCTTTTTCCAGGGGGCTATCTGCTAATCCTTCTGTTTCCAACAGCAGTAATTCTGCTGTTACAAAGGAATAAGGTGTTATGGCAGTATCTATTGGATTTGAACACAGATGTGTCACTCATCTCCTCAACCTTCTTTTGTACATTGAAAGCACAAATGTCTGTCAGGTTGTTCACATGTCTTGAAGGTGTATCTGAAAAGATTTGTCTGAGGCTCTACAGTCACACAAAGCTGTACTCCATCCTCTTCAGTGGAAATTCAAACCTTCATCAGCACTCACCACAAGGTAATTCAGTGCTTTGGAAAGCTGAAAGTGATCCAAGCTCTCAAAGATTGGCTAAATCCATCTATCAGTGCCTCACAAAAAGTCTCTGTCCTCCTTCCTATTCAGCCCAGAGGAGAAGGCTTCAGAGAGACATTATTATGGCCTCACAGCAGAAAAGACGGTGAAGGTCTCCTTATCAAGGAGTGTAGTGATAGGACAAGGGGTAATGGCTTTAAATTGAAAGAGGGGAGATTTAGATTAGATATTTGGAATACATTCTTCACTGTGATGTTGGTGAGGAACTGGAACAGGTTGCCCAGAGAAGCTCTGGATGCCCCCTCCCTGGAAGTGTTCAAGGCCAGACTGGATGGAGCTCTGAGCAATCTGGTCTAGTGGAAGGTGGCCCTGCCCATGGTGGAGGGTTGGAACTAGATGATCTTTAAGGTCCCTTCCAACCCAAACCATTCTATTCTATGATTGCATGATTACCCCATGCTCAATATTCAAAGCACTGCAAAGATTAACACTGAAGCTATTTGTAGTTCTCTTTCCCAGATACTGGAAGTGATTTCTGACCACTTCAAACGTCATTTGAGTTACCTAAATGGGCACAAAGAATAATTTTAGAAGAAGTATTTACAAAAAGTTGAGCTTCCAAGCAAAACACCCATGCACAATGCACAGATCTGCTTGTACACTGCCCAGACCTCACCCACTCACTGCTGGGGGAGAAATGAGCTGCTGAGGTGCAGCCAGCACCTGAGGAGACCCATGAGCTGCAGCGTGGGATGGTGCTAGCAAAGCACCCGGAGGGAGGTGCAGGGTAGCTGTTAGTGCTGCACCAAGCAAGCAGTCTTCAAATGCCATGAGAAACATTAATAATATTGATGTAAAAAGCCTGATGTGAACAGATGATGTGACTTTTTTTTTTCCAAAGCAACATCTGGCACCTAAAATGGCCTCGATGAATTTTAATCTGCAGCGACTTCAGATGGTGTTCTCTGCTGATGGGCTCAAAGTGCAGCTTCGTACTCTTTTTGCTCAAGAAGTATCAGAAGAGGACAGCCAAAGCACCTATTTCCCAGCCCACCCCTGCTCTCACAGCTTCCGTTACCTTCTCATGAATCTCCTGAGTTGATTGTGCGTCACAGAATGCCACCGTCGCCAAGTCCTTCAGAATGGGCATCTCCACTGTACAGTCCCTGCCATCCAGCAGTGCCACCAGGGGCCGGGGGTGCATGGGGCCGTTCATGATTTGAGGGCGAATACCTGCAAGCAGAAGGAACACGGCTTTTACCCTGGGGGCAGCGGAAGGTCCCCCCAGCAGTGGTGGCACCTGCGTGTGGCTCCTGTGTCAGATGAGGGGTGGCAGCACGTGGTTTCAGTTTGTACAACAAATTTTGGGGGGATGATGGCAACGCAGTGCAAAGTTCAGGACAAAGTCTAGGTATCTCTCTGGGAGTGTGGCTGTGGTCTTGCCATGGCTGGAGGGAAAATACAGTGAGGCTTGCTCCCAGGGCTGGGATGGACAACTTCATTTGTCCCTGGGAATTTCTGGGGGTGTATCTCCACTGTGACCATCGTTACCAAAACGGGACCCTCTTCAAGCAAGCCACCTAAGCCAGAGCTTCCAGCCTCTTCAATTTAGCATCTCAGAAGTGAAATGAAACCCAAGCCAGCAGCAAATTTTTTCCCTGCCTGCAGGAGGGTTGGAATTTCATCTTGCTCTTGGTCTGTTTTTTTTTAAGGAATGATTTTACCATTCTGACCACCTCAGAAAGAAAACCTTAAACAGACATCCATGATAAAAACAGGACTACTGGAAAATCCCAGAAAGAGCAGGACACCCAAGACTTCTTAAAGCAGGCAAGTTTATATTCTGTTATATTACCAATGACCAACAGGCTTCAAGTTGGGAATGGTAAAACTCAGCTTACTCTGTAAAACCAAACCTGCTCTATCGCCACAGGATGCTCTGGGAGGTGGTGTGAAGGACCAGCACGCATAGAATGAAAAGGCTGCAGACCTCATTCCACTGTGGCACCAAGCAGTGCACTCGTATCTTAGAATGGTTTGAGTTGGAAAGCACCTTTAAAGGTCCAACCACCCTGCAATGAGCAGGAACATCTTCAACCAGATCAGGCTGCTCAGAGTCTTGTCTGAGCTGACCTTGAATGTTTCCAGGGATGAGGCTTCTACTAGGACACTGCTCTTCCTGCCCTTACACACACACCTCACTATGAACTGCCTCCTGAAACCATTGATATTCAGGGAACTGTTCAGTTGTGCTGCTTTTTTCTCATTTCACAATGACAAGTTCTACAGGCAGAGGTGAGGAGAAGAGCGTTCACCAAGGGCCATGGAAGCCTGATCTTTATATCCTATTTATTGCTCTGCTGAGACGTAACCAGTTCATTTTTGGACTTAGAAATATCTAGGTCTCCTTTTACCACTCAGTAAAGGCTCTTGCTGCATTAGGACTGTACAAAATATCCCAGTTATCTTCTTTAGAGGTTTCTGGGATGTGTAGGTGGGGGGAACAGGTGCTCTGCACACAGTCGTGTTTTATTCCTGCCACCACAGGATGGCCAGGCCTGGAAGGTTTGTGTTTGAATGTTCAAATCCCTACACAAGCAGTCCCAGAGAAGCTCCTCTTCTTACCAAAGCCTGCCATCTGCACAAGAACCTTCCAGAACTACCAGCCAACATCTGCCTTGCCTTTAAGCACAGCAGTTGTGCAATCCTTTTATAGAGGGGCAGACTCCACATCCTGATGAGAGCTTTCTCCTCTCCTGCACCATATCACAGGTATGTCACAGTGAAACTGATGATGCTGGTGAGCTAGACAAGCATGGGACTTGGCTGAGGAACTCCGTGGAGTTGTTTATGAGGGAACGAACATCTCACATGGAGTATTACAGGACAAATGCTACTGTCTATGGCACTGTGTGAGTAAACCAGACTAAAGCTAAAAGCTGGACACTCCTTCACTAGTCCTCTGTGGGGGTGTACTCTCCATTCTCCAGAGCTTTGTGCAGCTCTGCTCAAGTGGTAACCATCAGTGGTGATCATAATGGATGAGTCTGGCTACGTGGATTCTGGGGAGCCAACAGCCAAGGGCTCATTCGAGCAATGTGCCCACCTAATCAGAGGCCTAGTCAATGTCTGTCTTGGAGGAAACTAACTTCTGTGGTTGGTATGTAAATATGACTGTAAGTCAATTATCTTACTCCATATCTAGCAGACAGCCCAGGGCCTGTTAAGCTGTCCTGCATGGCTGCAGGGTGCACACCAGGATCTCTCCTTGAGCAGGGACACTTCTCAAGGTTACTCCTCAAGGTTGAGAGACTCCTTGCCACAAACAATTCTCAGTAAGTGATTAATAGCAGGCTAAACTTAAAAATCTTAGCTGACTGATAGAAAGGACTGGTTGCACATATATAATCCTTTAGACTTAAATAGTTGACCAAGACTGGAACTGGGAGTGGATTCAGCTGCAGCTTCTCCTCTCTAAGAAGGAGTTTAGAAAGCAAGAAGGTCCATTTTGAACCTTGTAACTCAACTGCCTCCCTAACAGTTTTGTCTGACCCTGTCCTCTGGGCAGTAAATAATCAAGTGTACCTTGTCATGGCATCTTGTTAAATCACTGTCACATGTACTATGAAAGTTTGTTAAATTGCTGCTTTACATCAATAAACATCTTGCTACTTCTCTATTATGAACGAAGTGTGTCACTCCATCTGCGACATCCTTGTGTCCTGAGTACTGCTCTGGCCCTCTGAACTGTGGTCAACACCAGGAACCATGTCACTGCAGCCCCACACAACAGGAAAATGACAGCGAGGGAAAGAAACTATCTAGAAGAGCAACACGCTGATTAGTTATTTTTTTAAAAGGGAAAATTTTAAGTGTCTTTTTGTCCAGATTGCTGCTGGGTAAAGTGTTATCAAGATCTCCAGCAGCTGATGTGTATGTGACAGACGTGGGTGCTACAGGCCAGAGCGATGCCAGCACCAAGAGCATTGCCCTGGGGAGGGATCTACACTGCTGCGTACAAAACGCAGGGTAGCACTGAGTTACTTCTCTCATACATGAGAAAAAAAAATAACTCTGCGTTAAACAGGCTGCTTTAAGGCAGTGGGTTCCTCTTCCTGTTTCATTGAATCTGCCTTTAGAAATGAAGAACCAACCAACCCGGCAGATCTGACCAGAGATTTTCAGCATTACATGTGAATGTTTTTGGAATATGTCCTTCTCTCTGTCCTTCCTCCATTAACATGTACTGGAAGCAATAGATGATGGTTGCATGCATTTCATCCAGATGGAAGTGCAACTGTGTCAGTAGGCAGGGTAGAGTGCCGAGACGATTTGGATAACCAAAAGAAGCTTGCCATAAGCAGATAAGCAAGAATAAAAACATGCACAAATCTCAGAGGGCTTACACAATCCCTTTGTGCAGCACCATCCCACAGCTAGATTATTTTCTCAGGTTAACAAGCGAGTGAATTACAACACTGACTTAAATGCTTACTAACATGCATGATCTCCAAGGCTTAGAGCATCACTTAGCAGCCTCACACCACAACTGTAAATAGAAAGGAACCTGATGCAGGACCAAGGTGGCCATGATGCTTCCAGCCCTGGTGGCCACCATCCCCACTCCATGAAGCTTTATGCCTCTGTCTAGGCAAATTGATTTTTGGTGCCCACCAAGGACTAGGATTGTCCTTAGGCACAGCAGCAGTCACACAGAGGCTGGTGGTGGCTTTCTGCGAAGTCCCATGGAAGATAAAACCAAGGGTTATCTGAAACTTCGACATTTAATCTGAGCCCCAAAATAATGGTTTTATTATGCTGCCAATACATAAGCTTCTTTCAAAGTCAAACCAAACACAGGGGTTTTTTTTCGGTTGGGTTTTTTTTTTTGTTTTTTTAACCCAGCATCTGTGTCTTTGCTCCGGATTAGGGGTGTAATTGTGCATGATGACACAGACTTCTTAGGCATGTCACCCTCGCCCGCACACAAAAGTGCAGTTGCCAAGGCTGAATGGTGGCTGGAGACCCCGAAGTAGGCAGAGGAATGCTGTGCTTCTGCTTCAATGAGGGAATTTACTCCAGCTTGACAAGGCAAGTTTTGAAGAAAATCAATAGGAGATGAAGTGCATAATGTATGGAAATTACCTTTTAATAAAAAACAGTGTGAGGGTTTGCAACTTCAGCCATGGTATATTTTTCTAGCCTGCCTTTCTGGGTGCCTCTCCAGCACCCTTCATCTATTCTTCACCATCCTGGTTCCCACCTCCCGCATAAACGCAATCAAACCAAAACACTTGGGCTGGCAAACCCAAGCTAAACTCAGTCTGCTTTTCTTTTTAGCCAAGCTCATACACAGTACATTTGTTCTGCGTGCGACTGCTTCATTAAGAACAAGGTATGCCACGGATCAGAAAGTAATTAAGCAGCCAGACACTCCCCCCTAAATTCTGATCAAACATCACAGCTGTTAACCCTTTCGCTCTGCAAGAACCACCAGAGTCCCTCCGCCAAGGTCTACATCATGGTTTCAACCAAGACCCATGCATGGGCACCACAGCAAGCTGGGGTGGTGAAGGCAGGAACCGGCAGAGCAGCTCTCCTTGGGGCTGGGTTGGGATCAGCTCTCGCTCCCAGGAGTGCCGGCAGGAGCCAGCGGAGCAGCTCTCTGTGGGGCTGGGGTGGGATCAGTTTTCCCTCCCTACACGTAGCCTCCCAAATTCGTTGGCTTCCCTACCATCTGAAGCTGATTTTGCCGATAAACCCCCAGCCGCTCTTGCAAAGTTGTGGCAAGTATTGTTCAAGATGTATTTTTATATTTTTTAGGCGTTTTCAGCTGTCCGCGGATGGTCGCCAGCATTGCAGGGAGAGCTTGGTAAGGAAGAGGGAGAGAAGGGAAGGGTTTATGGAAATTAAAAAAAAAAAAAAAAAAAAAAAAAAAAAAAAAGGGGGGGGGGGGGGGGGGGGGGGGGA